>JAMKQA010037188.1:0-15209 GCA_024699735.1 Posidonia australis | reverse complement strand
ATGATTTTTCATGTTTATGGTTTTCCTCGTCTTCCATAATAGACTAGGTGGCGACTCCTGCATTTGCATTTTATTTTGCTTTTTCGACGTGATTTTGCCGACCAATTTCGCATTTCTTTTGCGGAATCTCCTCGCCGACATGGTTACAGGAATAGTAGCTAATTGTATTATGTAACTCTCCACTTTTTTTAGTAATAGACCAGATGACTAGGGTATTTTTCAACTCAAGGAGTACATTCTCCTTTATCTTTGAGTCTTTTGCAGCAAAAATTGGAGATAGGCTAGTTAGATTGGCTTTCCATCTCAATGTGGTGACTCCATTGGGGGAGTACAGTTTAGCATGGAGGTACCTACGACCAGTTAGCATTAGGTTGGGTGATAGAAGTTTTAATGCCAATCTAATAATGATGGACATGCAAGAGTATGATGTCATACTAGGCATCGATTGGTTAATGCAACATTCAAAAATAATTGACTGTACTAAGAAAAGGATATTAGTGGAGTGCCTGGGGCAAGGTTTATGTTTTGTGCAGGGAGTGAGACTAGGTAAGTCGAGGTTTGTGATTTTTGTAATGAAGGCTTACTATTCTCTAGCGAAAAGTTGTGTGGGGTACTTAATTAGTGTTGTTGTTTCGTCTTCGTTGACTCTAGGAGTACATGATGTTTTAGTTGTCTATGAATACCCTGATGTCTTTCTTGAGGAATTCCCTAGAGTATCACCACACAAGGCTGTGGATGTGGTTGTGATGGATGGATGTAGATGTCGACGTGTCCACTCACGTTGACACCTTTTACTGTGATCACCACTAGTCGATTCACTTTTGCTGGTTGACAAGGTACCTTGTGGGTGTTGTGGTTGATGTGATCGTGTGGGTTCTTGGTTCACTGAGTCGACGACAGGATGCTGCCCAGCAACTTCCTCATGCTATGTAGTTTTCCTTCCCTTCAAAACAAAATAAAAAAAAACTCTGGATTAATTTTAGGTGTAGTAAGTAATATTAGAAAAATAGCAAATAATATAAATAAATGAATCTAATACTAGCCGAAGATTGTCCCTGCATGCATTTGCCATGGACTATATTATGTCATGCAATGGATTATGTAAATAAAAATGAATAAATGGAAAGATACTCCCTTCACCCTCGTGCGTTGTAGAGTGGATAGGAAGTAGAGACAAATAGAGCTTTGGAGATGCACTTTGGCTTTTAGATGGAAGGACCTTTGAGGATCTAAGACTCTCCCATGGGGATTTGGACAGAGTGGAGCTATAGCTTTCTCTCTCTCTCTCTCAAGATCTCTCTCTAGGATTTGAGCTGACTCCTTAGGATTTGAAAATGCCCCCTCCCCCTTCAAACTCTTGACCTAGGGGATCTATTTATAGAGTTTAGGGGCTCCATATCTCGTCAATGACGAGTGAAAGATCAATGGTCAGGATGAAACTCATTAAAAATGGCAAAATATCCCTTATTAAATGTCATCGCCTATGTAACAAGCGACAAAATCTAGTTGCCGATCGTATTGGTGCCGAGAAACTAAAATAGCAAAATTTTGAAAATTAAGATTCAAAATATCTTCATGCGAATTATTATCAAGTATCGATCAAATCAATGATTTAAAATTGTCTTCCTAATAGAAATATTTTAAAATAATTCCAAATTCAATTTAAATTTAAAAGGTTAAGCAAATCAAATTTGAAAATTTTAAATCTCTAATAATTACAAGAAAAAACTGTTTTAAATCAAGGATATATTTGATTTAAAATAGATTGGCAATCATTTAGATATTTTGAATTTTATCTTTATTTTTTTAGCATTATCTTGAATTAAATATAAGCTATAACATTAAAATGTGATAACTTATCATAAAAAGCTTATTTTTGATAAAAATAAAGATAAGTAATCTCAATTATCAAGTCATCCAAATTTTAGTAATTTTCTAGAATTATTTGGTATTTATAATGATTTATATGATATGCATAGATATTTAAATGTTAAAAAATTATAGAAATCATAATAATTATGGAAAAAATCACGATAATATTTATAAATGTCACATATATTATACTAAAGCCCGGGATGACAAATCATGACGAGAGAAATACCCAGGATGCCGTTGCATATGCATGCGGCACTTGGATATCTCGTCGCCTACTCAGGCGACGTTGAGGCATGTCGCGTGCTATATAGGCAACATCTTGGTATTTTATATTTTACCCCTTTGTCTTTTATATTATTCCACAGAGATCTTCTAAAAGCCTAGAAGTACTTCAGAATTCCATGAAATCTTAAAAACATCTTCTTTAAGGTCAAATACTCAAATTTGCCACTGATTTAAGTGAAGTGGGAGTGTTAGTTCTACCACAGTTGATAACTCACACCGAAAATGTTCAAGGGGCTTGCACCTAGCACTAGTTCGAGTGTGTTAGCTCTGCTACAACTAATGACCTTAAAATTAGTAAAATCAAGAATGTCTTTAAAGAAATCATGGAAAACCTAGAAAATATGTTATAATTCCTTAGCCATATGATTTAGGGCACCTCAAGGTTTCCTATCCTACATGTACTCTGATAAATGCGAAAATGAGATATCTACAGATGCCTCTCCTTAGAGTTGATCTTGGAACAAGATTGGCTCCAAGGTAAGGATGATATCCCCATTGAGCATTTTTTGAAATAAAGAGCTCGCTTTCAATCAGTTCGCCATAGGGTTCCAAAAAGAAAAGACCACATTTTGGTTTTGGGATATGATTGCACAGTCAAAAGGGTGGAACCTACCTGGTTTCGGGAGATTATCACACAGCCAAGTGGTTGAAGAGGGGTGAACGGACTCGATTTTGTGACGTAGTTGCACAGTCGAGTGGTTCGATCTAAAGATGCTGCCGTATTGAAGACTCAAGCATGGAGGGGTCAAGCCGGTTTAGGAGTTATGTGTCACAGTCAGTATCGAGACCATGTCAACTATGTAGAGATGTCACTTCAACGGGGCAGAAACTAAAACGACTGTGGGGAAATTACCCTATAGCCAGTTGAAAAGGAAAAAATTTAATTAAAAAGATGATTGTTTGTGGCTTTTTATTTGAGAGTTTGCTCGGATTAGAATGATTGATTGGATAGGTGGGACTTGATTGGGTTTTGAATTTTTTGAATTTTATGATGTTGATGATGAGTGTAGCCATAGCCCTTCCTCTTATGCATACAACATTACTACCTGACATTATCCGAGGTGAGAGAGTTGTCTCTTTTGTTACGCCTTAATCTTTTGAGGACTTGGGACTTCGCACTGACCTTAGTTGATTATCACCTCCCTTATTTACTCAGTCCTTGAGCTTTTAGGGTTTTCCTATCCCTTACTTATATGTGTGGAAGAGTGGGGAGAGACTTAAGGTTCAACATGCTCTTAATGTTGGCTTATAGCTTTACTATCGCTCACTAGTGGTTGGCCCTATGTGCTTGTAGCTTGCCCAGGGGTTTTGGCTTTTTTTTTTTTTTTTTCTCTTTTTCTTTTTCTTTTCTTTTCTTTTGGGGTTCTCGTCTCTTGTTATTTTTCTATAGATGCCCATCCATTGCTGCCTTCTCGAACTTATGTTATGATGGCACACCTACTCGTCAAGTTTCTCACCTCATTTTGAGTACCCGCTCATTATTGCCTTCTCGGACTTATGCTATGACGACACACTCGATTTTTTCATGCTCTCTCCTCTTTTGGGTACTTTTCTAAGTTATTTTGGTTCTAGTGTGCTCACCCATCACTGCTTTCTCAGACTCACGCTAGGAAGCCATGTTATATAAGGTGAGCAACTTTTATGATATACTTAGGCTTCGAGTCTGTCTTGCTCTTATCTCTCCATGTGAGGTGTTTATACGAATAGGACAAGGTTTGGGTTACCTTAGTTGTTCAACTTCTTTTCTATGCAAGAAACAATTTTATTCCTTAGCTAGTACTAGGTCTTCGTCTCTCTTTGAATCTTAGCATGTGATTAAGGGTGTACTTCTAGAGTACATGCAACTTCCACGGATTTGGAGGGATCTTCAAGTCATCCTACCCAATTGGACGGACCTTCCCTGGGTGTTACATCCTCTGTTTAGAAAATCTTGGATAATATTCTAGTAGCTTTACTTAATGATATAAGTTGTCGGGTGTGACCCACACTCATCAATCAATGTTTTTATTAATGCTATTATTAAATCTAACCTAGCATTCAAAGGAAATAAAGAAAAATGACAAAAGAAGAAAATTACTGTTTTATTTACAAGTTCTTGAATCAAATAGGATCGTACCCCTAGTCGGGCTCGATCGAGTTACGTACTTCCCTCCCAAGATGGAGTATGATACCTCCCCATCATGTCATAAGACACCTCAACCTGCGGACCACAACCCTAGCTACGAGATGACAGTCTGGGAGTCTCATACGTCCAAGACTCGATGACCCTCAGCCTCAGGTATCTTGGCCCCCCGACCTCAACTAGGGAGACACGCCCGACCACTCGAAAATGACGTCACATTCCCTGGTCCCGACGACATGATCCCATGGTGTCTCAACTCACACATAGAAAACCAAGAAAACCATTTTCCAAAATAGGTCAACTCATCTCTTTAAAAACCATTTTTCAAACCATTTTATATCTTTGTAAATTCATTCAAAAACCTCAAAAAAAATGACACATTATGTGTCCCACAAGAACACCACTGATGTCTCACAATCCCATTTCAAATGGGCAAAACAAACAAATCCGGAAAGCCCATGAGAATCACATTTTATAAAACAGTTGGGTCCTGATTCGACATACTGAAATGGGCTTGGTATACCAAAATTTCTTGGATCGGAAGACCGACTAGAATTGATCAACCAAAATAAGAGCAGGCACCCAAAACGGTAGACCGAAAATCGGACCGGTTGACTGAAAGTTCCTGGTTCGGTAGACCGAATAAATCTGGTCGACTGAATTGGGACACAATCGTCAACAATCATAGCCAAAAAATGGTAGATCGAGGAGATTCGGTCGACTGAATTTTGACCAGAGGACTTAATTTCATATAAAAATGGCATACCAAAATGATTTGGTTTGCCATTTTCTACGAAACCAGATAACGGCCTAGGACACCTACCCGCAAGATCGCCCAAAATGGGGACCAAGGGGTGGACCTCCAAAACAAGCATCACAAAATTCAACTAAAACATATATGGTAGATCCTTGAGTCTACTCCAAATCCACACAAACAAAATCAAAATCCATTCATCAAGCACGGAGAAATAAATTCGAGAAACCATAGGGGTCAAAAACGACTCAAAACCACTCAACAGCATAAATGGCGCTAAATGCCACCATAAATCACCATAAATTCACAATAAATTCTAGGAATGTAAATTTACCTAGATTCCATGCATTCCTATCATTTTCTACCATTTTCATGCTTCCTACAACATGGGGTGAGTGGTGTACCAGCAATAAGCTCTCTAGCCAACCACCAACCACCACCGATGTGCACGACCACCACTAGAGCCTCCTTGACCTCCAAAGCTCCAGCCACGTCGATGCTAAGCCACATGACCACCTCTACCTCTCGCTCCCCCCCCTCTCTCTCTCTCTCTCTCATTGGCACACGAAATTGAGGAGGAAGAAGGAGGCAGGGGAGGTGGGAAAGGTGAGGGGGTGGGGAAAGAGGGGAAAATGGAAAGTGGGGTGAGAGTGGGGAGAGGTGGAGAGGAGGAGGAGCGCGCCTGAGGGAGGAGGAGGTGAAGGAAGAAGGAGAGGGGAGAAGGGCGGGGAAACGGGGGAGGGTGAGGTGCGAGGGAAACCACCTGCCACAACCTTGATACGCGTAGGAAGGAGTAGTTACGTACATACTTAACTACCACCCCTACATGCACACTTGCACACCCCCAGCTACCCACCAACCATACCAATCGACCCCCAAACGTAGGCCCCACACGAACCCACACACGGGTCCACAAGCACAGTGCCACAATGCACAGTGCCAACCACATGGGGACAAGCATAGGAGCACACAATCAGAAGCTGGTCCACGAGGCCTAAGCCCAAAAATCACAAAACACACAAATGGGCCTCAAAATAGTAACACCTGTCTAGGAATAAATTCATTAAAATGTAAATAATTATAAAATGAATTTATGAGTGTTACAACTCATCATACGTAGGCTACTCCACATCTTCCCCCATCATGTTCTGGAACATTTGGAAAATAAATATGGAAAATAATGTTTTGAGGAAAATAATTATTTGAAAATGAGTTTGATAATGATTTTGAAAAATGGTCTTTAAAGAGTTTTAAAGGAAGCTACATATGTTTTAAAAGGATTCACCGAGATTTGTAGGAACCACGTTTAGGCCAAGTGGTCGTACTGACAAGGGATAGTGAGACCTCTAAGTAGGTTGGGATGTGCCATAGGCAATGGTTGCCGAGTTTGGTCTGAGGAGTTAGCCTTGAGACCGTGTGGTACTATAGGACTCGAGGCATGGTGCACCCAGACTACCTTTAGTGTCGTGTTGGTTGGGTCTGGGGTTAAACTCCTAAGTGCTTGGGCACCAAGGACGTTGTGAGGACACACCCCATGCTTGTGCCAGTGAGGGTACGTGACTTTAAGGTTGCGGCCAGGGCAGTTGAACTCCTTCGCGGGCTGGTTCACCATGGCATTGCAGTGTGGACGGGGATGGAGCCTTGCCAACTGCTTGTGGCTAAGTTGGTCACCTGTGGTCAGGGTGATACGACATGTTTTGGTTTGAACTGAGATTTGTGGTTTGTGCTAGTTTTCAGCCATTGTTTTGTTGTGATTTGAGATATGAAAAGTTTGTATTTGGGCTGGATTCTAGAAGAGCAATTGCTTCTTGAAATGCATATATGTTTTGCAAATGTACATGAGTTTTTAAAGAGAAGACATGACAAGAATGTTTTGGAAAGGCATGATTTCTAAATGGTTTCTTGAATCACAACTGTTGGCTTTTTAATATTTGTATTTTATTCGTGGTTTTGGTAGCAGCTTAGGCCTTGTCGGTTTTTGTGTGTGTCTTGGGGCACATACTGGGTTACAATAATGTCACTCACATGTGGTTTTTAATTGTTTTGTCTCAAGTGTTTAGTTGGAGGTACAGTCTTGCTTTGGTGCGATTCTTGGAGATACTTAGCCACACAGAGGTCTGGGTGATTGTTTTCAGTTATTTAATTGTTTAATTCTGTTGATTTTAATTCAATAAATTATTTGGATAGCTTCTGTACTATTATGTAGCATTGGGGAATTATAATGCATCTTACATTTAGATGTAGCATTTGCTACATGTTACACTTGACAGTTGGCCTCCTTGCATCTTCTTTCTTTCTTACTTTGGAATAATTTGAATTCAAAATTTTTCCATTTAAGGAAAATCCCTTTGATCGTGTGTGGCTTTAATCAAACTTTGATCATGCTTTATTGCCCCTTAATTGGAGGAATATTCCTTCATTAATGCAGTTGGGTGTCTAGAGGTTGTAGAACGCTGGGATCTCTGTGTTCTACATGGAACGCTAGGATTCCTACGTTTAACACATCAGATATGGTAATTCTTTGCAGCATCTGGATAACCTTGCTAATTTTAGGTTCTTGCCATTTCTTGACTCACCCATGCCCTTATAAATACATTAGTACTCCAACCTTTGAAAAGGGACTGAATGCTAAGAGAGGATGAAAATTAGAGGGACGCATAGACTAGAATTTGCAAGGGAGGAAACTTTCAGAGTTTGGGGTAGGAATTTCTAGAGAGAGAGAAAGTGAGGGAATTTGACAAAAAATTAGAAAAGAAGGGTGAGTTTTGGAAAGCTTAAGTCGTCTTTCATCTCTGACCATGCCACATTGGCATCTTGCATCTTGTGCATATAGTCCACAAATTAAAAGGGGGTTTTCTTGTAGTATTTTGCATATTGCATTTCATTCTTATTGCATGTTGTAGCTAGGCATTTTCATTTAGTTGCAATTAGAGGAATAAAACCCCTTGGTAATTATTTCTTTTCAAGTTCACTTTGATTATAATTTGTTCTATTAGCCCATTTACTACACCATATTAATCCACATAATTTTATTTTTGTTTTGCAAAGGAAAAAAAGAAGAGGAAGAACCTCATTGGTACGGGCACCCTTAGGCAATACTGGCATTGACTTAAAGTAGCTGAACCCATAACACACATCACATCTCCCAAGGTGTATCGAGGACCAATGAAAGCAAATCGAGAGTGGTAATCATATTGATTTCAACATCCATGGAGTGGAGGAATCGAATACAAATCAAAGGAACATAGGTAAAGTGGCAAACACTAAAGCGTCTTTGCCTCCAAAAATCCAGTATCCATAGATTAATCTGAAAAAAGAGGAGGAAGAAGCTTATCGACATGGGTACCCTTAGGCAATGTTGGCATTGTTCTAAGGTAGTTGAACCTGCAACATAAATCACATGTCTCAAGGCATCTTGAGGGCCAACGAAAGTGAACCGAGAGTGGCAATCACATCGACTTCAACATCTGTGGAGTGGAGGAGTCGAACACAACCAAAGGGACACAAGTGAAGTGGCCAACGAAAATGCTTCTACCAAAATCTTGTATCCACAGATTGGTGATCATAGTAGGATGGCTAAAAGTGCCCCCGTGCTAAGTGAGCACCCTCCTCTTCCTTCTTCATTTCCTAGCATTTTTCTATTTTTATTTCATCGATTTTCGAGGTTGTGGCGAAATTCCTCTTAATGTTTTGAAGCACTATAACCCCTTGATTGTTTGAGCTTTCATACGCTTAAAATGCATGCAACCACCTGTCATTTGATTTTGATTCTTAAGAGTAGAGGTGATTGAATTAAAAAGGCTAGTTTTTTTGAAAAATTCTTTGTCAATGTGTTCAATGTAGAGATTATTGCATCTTATGTAAAATGCATAATATCCAACATCTTACACATCTAAATAGAAATTCTTCTATTTTCTCTCCTCTGTTTTTTTTTTGTATAACTAGCTCAAGGACTAAGGTGTGAGGTGATCGTTTCTGCTGTAGGGATCTAAGCCTTGATATTTGGGTGCTTTCCAAAATCCAAAATAAAATTGGGGTTTTCCTTATGACTTGCATAGCCCTCATTGGGAACTAATCTATTTGTATCCTCTCTTGAGTTACACGAATAATTGCTTAAGTCTGGAGCACCCTTGTTGCGAAAGGCTTAAGAAAGGTGTTTATGTTGTCATTTGCTTTCACAAGAGTCACTTTCTTCTTCCTTGACTCTTGCGAAAGTAAGTTAGAACCTAAAGTTAAGAATTGCATTCTCCCTCACCTTTTGTGGTTTGTGTGTTTGATACATGAGAAACCCAATCAATCCTAGGTATGCTAGGCTCTACTTCTACGGAGCAGCTTAAAGTGTTGGACACATTGTAAACAACGCCAAACATTGAACGTCAATTCATCTACGTCCTACATTGTCAGATCACTTTAGCTCCAATCTATGCCATTAAGCTTTCTATTGGCCTAGTTTGAGTGTTTTTATTGGTAGAAAGACAAGTAGGGTGTGCCTAAGATTTGTGGTAACCATGTCAAACAAATTGGGTACTATTTGCATTAATTAATCTCATTATTAGTGGATAGTGCCGTTGGATGCACAATCTTTAGCATCTTACATTAGACACATTTTTTCTAGCATCTCACATTTCTTACATCAAATTTAAGTTAGATCAAGAGGGAAGCTAAGCCAAATGTCTAAATCCGAGAGCAGTCACTTAGATACAGATATCATGCCTGAGGACTGAGGAGGGACCCATCTTGAAGCTATTCCATCCAACCATCAGAGAAGAATTGGATCCTGACTCGATCCAATATTAAGCCATGTGTCGCTTCATTTACAGTGACATCAACCACCACGGCTCATCAGGGATGTTAAATCAATAAGATAATGATTTCCATCAACGTCAATACCTCTTTGATGAAGGACTACGAAGGTCCATTGTAAACCACATCCTTGAAGGCATATACCAGGGACAACTCGGAAATGCATTGTTGGATACTGAACACTAGGTGCAAAGAAATGACCAAAATGGAGGACTTTGAACAAGGGTCAATTCTTTGTTCTTTGAGCAACCATAGTTGGTGCCACGTAGTGAACATAGAGATAGAGTCAATCTATTATTCTCCAATCAACCAAAGTGGAATTTGCATCATCAGGTTCCTTTTTATCCACATTAACTGAAGATGGGCATGCAAGGCAGTAGTCATCAGCTGTATGTCAATCAAGCTTCAACTTCTCAATCTGTAATGAACCAATTTTAGAAGTGGTGCTTTGGCTAGATAATTAAGGTGAAAGTCAGGTGTGTTAGGCATTGGGGGTCCTAGTGCCTAATGTGAGACACGTTCTCAATAGTGTCTCACGCCTGGATTGTGTATTTCTAGCCTTTTTAGTGTGTTGTGGTCTGGGTGTTGTGCCAGCCCTCGTACGAGTTTTGAGGATTTGTCCTGTGCTTTGGTGGCAGATCTCAGTTTACACGAGTCATGTGGATGTGGAAGGTCGCGTGGTCTGGTTTCATGCTTGCGGCTTCCTTTCTTTCCTTCCCTTCTTTCTCTTTCCTTTCCTTCTTTCTTTTCTTTCTTTTCTCTTTCTCGGGCTCCACCCCCACTCCTTCCTCTTCATCCTCTTCTTCTTCTTCTTTTTCTTTTTCTTCTTTGTTAGGGGAGGATAGATGGAGAGAGAGAGGGGTGAGATGTGAGAGAGAGAGAGAGAGAGAGAGAGAGAGAAGGATGGTCGGAGAAGTGAGGATGCAGCCACCACCGTGCTGCCATTGTCGCGTGGAGGAGAGGAGCAGCTCATGGTTGGAGGAGGAGCGTCGCTATCCGTCTCGTGTTGCTGCATCTTCGATGGAGGTAAGCACTTCGTAGATTTTATTTTGGTTCCAAATTTGTACCATAAGCGCATGTTAGTGTGCTGATAATTGTAGTAATTTATTAGAATTTATTGTGCATTTGTGGGCCATTTATAGCCGTATTTTTGATTTGGGGTGAATAGTGCCTCCTCTGTGTTTTCTATTGATTTCTCGAGATTAGCTTGATGGATATCGATGTTGCTTGTCTGGTGTGGATATATTGTTTGCATGGTTTGGATTGGTGGTTTGCAGGATTGGGCTTTGGGTCCCATTTTGGGGTGCCCTACAGTTGCAGGTTTGGCATGCCGAATTATTTCGTTATGCTGATTTTGTTGTAGATTGTCCCCTTGATCCCTGATTCGGTCGATCAAATTTATTCGGTCTACCGTTCTCGAAGTCTTGGGTGTTGACAGAATTCCTAGTTCGGTCGATCGACCGTTTCTAGTCTACCAAATCAAGGGTTTTTGGTCGACCGAGTGGTTTTTCGGTTTGCCGATCTAGTGCCCTGAGCCTAGGTCGGGTCGACTGTTCCATTTCGGTGTGCAGATCCAAGCCCTGATCCTGTATTAAGATTTTTTATGTTTTGATTAATATATATATATATATATATATATAGTTATATTAATCTTAGGAAGATAAATATAATGGCATAAATGATTAGGATAATCATTAGAATAGTCTAGGGTTTGCCTAAAACGACTTAACAAGATTCCACCTTAGGTGTGGGTAGAATAAAAGATGAAATGACTTAGAAATAATAGGTTCTTTCCCTAGATGGTTTAGACTGGACTTTAGGAATAATGATAGCATCCTTAGGTCTAGGGCTTGTGTGGTTTTGTGTGCGGTGCACTGAATGGAGTGTTCAGTGGCACTATTCTGGGTGTTTGAGCCGATCTAGCTGTGTTCCCGAGGGACACGAGTCAATAGGTGTCTTACACTTGGTGCCAGAGCTTATAGTTCTGGTTGTGTTTGCTTTGCTGTGGCATCTTCTAGGTGAGTTTGACACTCAGAGGATGTTTTGTATATGTTTTCTTGGGTTATGGTCGTCGGTTGAGTGTGATGCTCGTGAACCTAGATGCTCCCAAGGTGTTTTTGCCTAGGCTTGATAGGAGAACTATCAAGGCTGTGTTTTGTTTGTGGTTTCTCGGCCTTTGGTTTCTATGCCATTGTTAGGCACATTGTTTCTTGAGTTTTAAAGAATATTTAATGATTTTGAAACGGTTTTCTAAAAGAGAGTTTTGGAAAGAGACAAGTAAAGATTTGGAAATGATTTTGGAAAGAGTTTTCCGATGCTTTCGATTTGCAATGGGGGTCGAGATACCTGAAGCTGGGGTTTGTCGGGTGTTGAAGGTATGATACTCCTTGACTGTCGTTTCTAGGCTAGGGTTGTGGTCCACGGATTGAGGTGTTTCGTGACATGACAGCGAGGTATGAAACTCCTGCTATCGCTGTGAGCATTGAGGCTTGGGTGTTGTCGGGTGTGGAGGTATGAGACTTCTTCTTGAGCACCGTGTGGAGGGCGTCGTGAGGAGGTGTACCTTATGTTGGCTAGTGCGGGTGGGAGATAGAATTATCTACGATTGGGTCGAGGAAGATAGAATTGAGTGGGATGCATTGATAGAGAAGGTTAGGAGGCACCATCAAGCATGAAGACAACCTCTCAATGCAAATTAGGAAAGTCTCTATTGATGGAGGCTATACTAGATGCATTCCCCTATTGCTATAAATAAACTTTCTTTTTCTTTTCTACTCTACTTATATTTTGATGAATGTAAAAAAATACGTAAATAAAACCTACTCTTCTTCCATATAATAAAAGTGCAAACGTAATGAGAGGGAAATTCAGCCATTCAAACATGGGAAATTGAGATTAAACTGGGAAGGACCATACTTAGTGATTGAAGCATATTCAAGCATTGCTTATTGTTTGGCCAGAGAGGATGGCGCTAGGCTTAAATATCCCTAGAATGCACTGTACCTCAACAAGTACTACCCTTGACTCATATATTGAGCCAATAGACTGTTCGAGCTTGTGAACTGACTGTTCACTAAGACTTAGGAGCCATGTCCTTAGCCTCATCTCAAAACACTTTGTGGGAAGGGAGTATTAATCATCCAACACTGAGATGGAGGCAAATCTTAAAGAGTTCCCTTCCAATCCATGAACAATAAGTCTACACACTTCCCTTGAGTCGGACACACTATCTTAGCGTAAATCTTAGTAAGTTGTGTTTAGGTATGTGTCCAAAGCCAAACCTAGAAGTGCAAAAGAGGGGAGAGCACCAAAATAAAAGAGGTGATTCAATTCATCAATAATAAATATCTATGGACTGAACACTTGAATGGGAGCGAGATCACTGATGCTCGACAGGTGTGCTATCATAGTATAAATCTCAGTGAGTAGTGATGGATAGATACATGCCAAAATAAAAAAGAGAAGAAAAGAAGACAGCAAAGAAGTTATCCATCAAACTAAAAATGAGAGGGAAAAAGAAGGCAGTAAAGAAGATGTCCAAAAAAAAATAAAGGAAAAAAATACAGCAAAGAAGCTGTCCATGAGTCAAAATAGAAAAATTGGGAATTACAGAGCACAATGGGATTCAACTTTAGACTTGAAGGATAAGAATTCCAAATCTCTACCTAAAGTCTCAAGATAGGAAACTAACCTCCCTTCCCTACACCTTGCACTATACACTAAGAGGCAAGGGACAGGAACCTAAGACTAGGGGCAGTTTGTACTAAGGCAAACTTGAAGCATCTTTTGGCTCAAGAATGCACAAGGAATCCAATTGTCAAGGTTTCCGCCAATAAAGTTATCTTTTCCCTACTTCATGGAAGAATTGTCTTCTCCCATAAAAATAAAAAAACTATAGAAAATTTAGAAAGTCCAAAAATAATCAAAAAATCGAAAGGAACTAGAAGATCCAAAAAAAAGAGAAAAATCCAAAAATCCAAAAATCCAAAAAAATAGAAAATCTTAAAAATAGGGTAAAATTTACCCATCCAATATCAACTCATGAAATTGATTATAAGTTTGGTCAAGGATGTGAAAATATACGACATTTGTGACTTTACGTCGCATTTTGACTTTTCCCATTTTGACGGTCATCTTCAATTAGACAACAAAGTTGGGATCAGACTTATTATCTTCTATCTAAGTTTATCTCATGGAATTTATGTCTATCTTTGTTTATTATTTTCTTTAGACTAGGGACAAGGGACATCCTAGATGGAATAACAATTTCACTGAGATTTTGCAGGAACTTATTGTGGCCTTGCCCGCTCAGGAATTGGCGCAGAGGACGCCAAAGGAGAAGGCCACAACTATGCTAGTAGGCAAAGGTGCAAGATAAGATAAAACAAAAATCGGAGTTGCCACTTAGTTTTTTAAGGAAAAGAGGAGGAAAACCACAAACAAAGATGATTGCATATGTGTAGACACCCCGATTTTGAGGTGACTCATAGATAAGCTTTCCAGATGTTGCTTTGGATGTGGCAAACCTAATCCCATTAGCTAAACCAACCACAAACCTATAGCAGGCTTGCAGCCCGATTAGAAATTCAGACAAGTAGGGGAGAGCACCAAGTTAGAGCACCAATGTGGAGCACCTGTCTGGAGCACAAATGTGGAGCACTATAGTGGCACACCTAGCTGGAGCATCAGATAGGCGCACCGCTCTGGTGCATCTATCTAGCGCACCAAGCTGGCGCACAATCCCTTTTCAGGCTGCTGACTACTGGCTTTCCACCTCCGATGCTTGTAACCTTCACCAACGAATATGCCATGGAATCTGCACCAGACTCTTCGTTTACGAGGCTGCCTACATTCCATTGGGGTTACCCTTGGAAAATCCTATATAAGGACCCCTATAGGCAACCATTAGGAGAGGTTAGAAAACCTTGATCCAACAATCCTGATCTAAGAGAGCATCTTGAGCAAGCCATACTCTTTTCAGCAACCTTATTCTCGATTTCTGGAGTATTTCCTTGCATTCCAAAGCATCATCAGTCCTTCCAAAGCAACAAGGGATCTTATTATCTTTGATATTTCAAGAGGGAACACCTTGGACAAGGTAAGTCCTCCATGCATTCCTTTGCTTTTTCTTACATCCTACATTAGATAGGATATGTCGTGTACTTCATATGAACTGATCTTCTTCTTCTTTTTGCTTGCTTAAATTTCATGATGAAGATAACCACCCTATAAGATATACTGCATGTACAATCTAAATAGAAAATTCTGCACCTTAATGTTCCTGCAAATGGCCTTTCTTTTTGTTTCTTTGCACAAGAAATCTTTGTTTTTATGCACATGCATACTAGAATATGCAATAGACATGTTCTT
>JAMKQA010037187.1:0-14801 GCA_024699735.1 Posidonia australis | reverse complement strand
GTGGGAGTAAGGATCGGACCCCTCTACAAAAATCCATAAAACTTCATAAAAACATGGGATGTAGACCTTCAAGTCCACTTCAAAACCCCTCAAACCAAACATAAATCCACTAAGCATGCTGCTCTAACGAAAATCATCAAGACATAGAGCTCAGAAATAAACACTGTAGCATGCTTCTCATACAACCATGAAAACCACACAAAAAGCTCATAAATTGGCATAATAGCATCATACACATGCTAAACATCTCATTCTTATCCACATACCAATTTCCTACGATTTTTCATGCATTTATTCCTATTTTATGCATAAAACATACATTTCACCCAAAATAGGGCAAAAGGAGTAGGAGGTCGTGTACCTTACTCAGGCTACCGGCGACTCTTACCCCACCCCCGGCGAACCTCCACGCGCCCCGGCGAAGCTCTCCTGCCGGCGGAGCACACGGACAGTCACCGCCACCCACCATGGTTGCGCGCGCAGTTTTTCCTCTTCCCCTTTCCCTCGCGTCACAGCTCACTATCTCCCGATCACCTCCGCCCTTCTTATCCCTGCCTCCTCCCGCGTCCCGCCAGCCGCCCATCGTGTCGGAGATGACACGGAGGCATGGGCTGTTGGGTGGTGGTGGCACAGGCTGGTGGAGAGAAAAATGGGGAAGGAGACGAGTGAGTGAGCTCGTGAGTGGGAGAAGGAAGAAAAAGAAAGAAAAGGAAAAGATCGGGCATGTAAACCGAGGCGACTGTGCATCCTCCAACCGGACTCCAAATAAGTCCCAAATCACAACCTGATGCACAGAAAACTACCCACAACCACACACAACCAAGAAACAATAGATTATCCATTAATAAACCATTAAACACAATATTGCAATTAATACATGGTTTATTACAAAAATGAATAATCAGGCCCTGATGTTACAAATACACACTAAGGTCTCATTCAAAACAATTTTTAGAAATACAATTTTTAATCAAAAGCATGCTTTTTGCCAAATGCTACATAATATAGATTATCTATCATTAGCATTTTTAGTTCAAAATACAAAAAATTTGATCACAACTTTTGAAAAAAAAATCTAGATGAAAGACCCATTTGAAACAACTTTTTTGAGAAAAGCCATTTTAGCAAAAAGTATAGTTCAAAATGTAGTTCCAAACAGAGCCTAAAATCATATATAAGCAATCTCAATCATTGGATGATACCAAAAAATGAATTTGATATAGTTGATCTTATACATATCCCATTTTCGCATTTCTCTGAGTCGTCTATGATAGAAACCTTTGAGGTGCCCTAGATCACAAGATTGAGGATTTTCTGCTCTATCTTTCAGATATTTCATGTTTTCTTTAAAAACATTCTTAATTTTACTTGGTTCAAGTGTGTTAATTGTAGCAGAGCTAACTCGCTCAAGCTGGTGGCAAGCTTGAATCCCTTGAACATTTTGGTGTGAGTCGCTAACTGTGGTAGAGCTAATGCTCTCATCTTACTTAAGATGGTGGTAGATTTGAGTACTTTGAGCTTAAAGAAGGTGTTTTTATGATTTCATGTGATTTCTGAGTATTTTCTGGACTTTCAAGGTGTTTTTGTGGATTTAACATAAAAGATAGGGACAAAATGCAAAAAGATCAGGATGTTGCCAGTAGTAGAGGCGAATAGTCTCATTGCCACACCAATAAGCGAGGAGAATCCTGGAATTCTTTCTTTAGATAATTTATCATCACAGGCTTTAATATAATATATGATGTATTTATAAATATTATTATGATTTTTCCCATGATTATTCTAATTTCTAAGATTTTCTTAGTACTTATATATTTATAGAATATCATATAAATCTTTATCAATGCTAGATAATTCCAAAAAATTCTATAAGATGGATGATGTTGATTTTAATATCATATATATTTATCATGTTCCAACAACGAGATATGATATTAATTATCACATTTTAAATGCTAGAATTATTTATAATTTAAAAAGATAATTTTAACATGTGCTTGATTTCTAAATATTTATTTAATTACGAGATTGGAATTTGTTATAGATATATTTGACATAATTCTTGTAATTATTAGGGATTTTATCTTTTAAATTTGAATTTGATTTTGAATTTGGATTTAAATTTTGATTTTGAATTCCAATATTTTCTAGAATATTCTAGAAATTTCGAGAGAGTTTGAAAAGGTCAGGATTGGTCGTTTACAGTTGCTAGATATTTGTTGAATTAGTTTTAGATTTTTATTTTAAATGTGGAGATATTTAGAGCTCGTTACCAATAGGAGTGGCAACTAATTTGTAAAAGACGATTTTTGTCTGTTTTTCCATATCGGAAAATAGAACTTTCTGAGCTATCACCAACCCGTCAGCGACATATCCGGTCCCACTGACGATGAGTCCTAAATATCCAATTTTCTGAATTTCGAGCAGATTCAATATTTAGATATTTTCTTGATTTATTTTTGATGAAATCTGACATCCTTGTGCCTATAAATAGACCCCTGGAACTTTAGTTTTGAGAGGCTTTCCAAATTTAGAGAGAGATTACCCAGAAAGATCAATTCTTGGTGAAGGCTTATCGAAATCATCCTAGATCTATAGAGATCTTTTCAATCCTAGCCAAAGCGTACCTTCGGAGTTCCATTCAGGCTTTCACTTCTTCATCTACTCCGTAGTGTATGAGGGCAAAGGGAGTATTTTCCAATTCTTGTATTTTTGTTATTACATAAATCCATTGTATGACATAGATTAGCCTATGGCATATGCATGCGGGGAACCACCTCCGGTCAGTATTCAATTGCATACTTAAGTTTTTCTTTTGTTATTCTTTCATTATTTGTTTACTACACCTAATCTAATTCATTTTCTCTTGTTTTTCTTATTCGTTTTGCAGGGAAGAATCTTACATAACACGAGGGAGCCAACGAACAACATCCAACCGTCGATTCGGTGAGCCAGTGGACCCATGACCTCAACTTCACATCAGATCTCAGATTTCCACATCAGATCAAGAGCGAAACACAAAAGGGATCTTCTTACAACAGATCTCACTGACCATCCACACTTTAATCCGTAATGTATGATTTGGTGTACTTAGGTTTCGTTTGGAAATGGATTTGGAGCTACAACTTTTAATCGAAAGCTTTTTTTTTCAAATCGAAAGTTATATATTATAGTTTTTCTATTAGTAGCTTTCTTAGTTCAAATCATAGAAAAGTTAATAATTATTTCAAAAAAAAATCTTGAGATGAAAGATTCGTTTAAATTTTTTAGCAAAAGCTGCGGTTCAAATAGCAAATCGAAATGAATCTAGACCCGTTTCCCTTTATAAAATAATACGTGGTTTTATTATTGTTTACTTATATAAGTACTAGTAGACACTGGACAGAGAACTCATTGATTACACAAATAGGGGACTTTATTACCTTTTTTAATGAAGAGATAAGGGGATATTTTACGTGGCAATATAAGAATGTTATCTACCATTAAGTTGTTGAAGATGATCTAATTCATGATTATTTAATTGGATAAAATAGCCTTTTATAACCATAAAATATGTATTGGAAAATAATTAAAAAAAAACATACCAATTGTCTTCCATCAGAACTGAAGTTTTAACAATTATTTGATATTTTTGTATAAATTAGCATATAGAGAAAATTACTCTCTTAATATCTGTGATTTACAAAGATTATGAAAAATTCTGTTGTTTCTTTCCTTCCAAATCAATTATAGGACGGCTTGTAATAAAATAGCCCATCCATGCTTATTAAGGTTGAATTTAAGTAGAGGTATGGAATGGAATAAGTTAGCAATACTAAAATAACCTGGATACAAATTAGAAGTTAAGAAAAATCTCCAGATATGCCAGATGAATGAACAATTTATGAATAGATGGGTATTGTTCTCAATATATGTATTACAGAAAACACACAACTTAGAACGACTCCATCCTCTTTTGACTAAGTTATCTTTTGTCAAATTTTTATTATTAAGAGCTAGTCAGGAAAACAATTTCACTTTTAATGGTGTGCGACTTTTCCAGAAGCTACAGTAGAAAGGAAAACGAGTACCTCCATCATTTAAAATATTGTAACAAGAATTAACAAAGAATGCATTGTTTTTGGATGGCAACCAAATCAAAGTATCTCCACCAGATACAAGAACCAAAGATTGCAATACATTATCAAGTAGATCTAATTGGGACTGTAGCATAATGAAGTCACTCGAGGGGATCTTAGACAGATCAAATAATTTATTAAAATTAGTCCTGAAGAGAGCAACGATTTTTTTAATAGATGCTTTTTTAAATCTAGCTACAGAGAACAATCCAGGAATTAGAAATTTCAATATGACCCTGTTCCACCATTTATTCTCCCAAAAAAACGTATTATTGCCATTCTGGACTTGGAAGATAGTAAAACAGTTGAGTATAACAAAACATTGTTTGATGTTTTGCCAAAGGGGGGAGCAATTTTTGACTGAAGAATTTAATAACGCACCAGGCCAAACCTTATTAAGGTATCTGACCTTAATAAGATCTTTCCATTTCATATGGTAATTGTCAGATAGTAACTGCCAAAGTAGCTTAGTCTTTAGAGCCAGATTAAAATTCCTTAAGTTGATAATCCCCCAGCCTTTTTGCTTCTTTGATCTACATATGTTTGCCCATTTGATTAAATGTAAACCTTTTTGATTTGTAGAAAAGGAGTTCCATAAAAATCTACTCCTAAGTTTGTCAATTTCTTTTTCTACCTTAATTGGCAAATGCAGAACAGACATATAATAAGTAGAAATGGCAGACAAAACAGAGTTCAACAGAGTCAGCCTTCCACCCAAAGATAAGTGTTTTGCCTTCCATAGTGACAACTTATTTGAGATCTTCTCCACTACAGGGGCCCACACTCTATAAGTAGCCCTCTTATAATGTAAAGGTAATCTAAGATACATTAGTGGAAGGTCAGCTGTCCCACATCCCAGAATATTACAAGAATTGGCAATAGAGGCCTGAGTTACTCCTATGCCAGTGATAGAAGACTTGTGGAAGTTGATTTTCAACTCAGAACAAGACTGAAAACAACATAAGATTCTTTTAATATTTATCATATTTTCTGTACTTTCTGTTAGGAACAAGTGAGTATCATCAGTATATTGTAAATTGACCACTGTTGGTCCCCCATGAGGAAATTTAATCCCAGATATTAAGTTATTGTCTAGAGCCAGTTGTAGCATACGATTTAGTACATACGTGGCTACAATGAATAATAATGGGGATAAAGGGTTTCCCTATCTTAATCCATTAGTTACCCCAAAATAACCTTTAGGAGATCCATTAATTAGTATGGAGAACTTAGCAAAACTAATGTACATTCTAACCCAAGATATCCATTTAGACCCAAAACCCAAACTACTAAGGGAATCCAGCAAGAAATCTCAATTGATATTGTCGAAGGCCTTTTCAAAATCTAACTTTAGAATATAGCCAGGAGTGTTTGAAGATATCATGTAGTGCAAGGTCTCTTGTGCCACAAGAAAGCAGTCTCCGATTGATCTCAAACCAGAAAAGCACTTTGGGAATGGTCAATAGACAAGCTCAGCACAGGGGAAAGTCTAGATGCCAAAGTATTAGTGATGATCTTATATATGCTATTCACTAGACTAATTGGTCTAAAGTCTTTGATCAGGAGGGCACCATGCTTTTTGAGAATTAAAGCAATAAATGTTTGATTGATAAAAGCAAGAAATGCTGGGTCATTGGAAGAATGAAAGGTCTGGAAAATATTAAGAATATCTGACTTCAAGAGTTCCCAGAAGTGGTGAAAGTATACCAATGGGAAGCCATCAGGGCCTAGAGATTTGTCTCCAGGCAAGTTAAAGACATTCTCTTTAATCTCCTTTTTAGTAAAAGGGATCTCTAATAAATCAGGATGAGGAATCTTAACTGGGACAAGACTGTCCCAGTTAATGGGGACGTTGAAACATCTGCCTTTATTAAATTACCTAATAAAATGATTTTCTATCTCTCTACATATTTCCTTTGGAGATTGAATCATAATGTCATTAATGGATAGATAGGATATGTTATTAACCCTTCTATGATATTTTACCATATTATGAAAGAAGGATGTATTAAGGTCCCCCTCTTTTAGCCATTGAATTCTGGACTTTTGTTTTCAATAGGATACCTGTTCCTTTAATAATGATAAATGTTCTATTCTAAATGCCTTTTTCTCTTCCCATATCAGATCACTTAGAGTAGTATTTTCAGCTAGCCCATCTATTCGCTCAATTTGGGATTCAATATATCTTAATCTTCTACTTCTTTCTTCCCTGATTGGGCCAACCTAGTTCTTAATATTAAGCTTCAGATTCTTCAGCTTGTAGCTGAAAGCAGCTATAAGAGAAGATTGAGAGTATAAATCTAAAGGTTTTTGCCGGTAGTCCACAATTAATTGCTCAAATCCATCAATAAAAAACCATGACTTATAGAATCTGAATGGGGAGGACCCCAGTCAGGAGGAACAGTATTTACTAAAATGGAAATGTAGTCAGAGACCACTCTGGCTTTTCTAGAGCAATAGGCATAAGGAAGTTTGCCTGACCAGTCTGGGGATATAAGGAAATGGTCCAAAAGGGGCAGATGACATTGACTGCCCGGTCAAAGTCAACGAGCTGGATTTCGCGCCCGCAAAAATCCAAAAGGGGCACATGACATTGACCGCCCGGTCAAAGTCAAGGAGTTGGACTTCGCGCCTGCGAAAATCCAAAAGGGCAAATGACATTGACCGCTCGGTCAAAGTCAAGGAGCTGGATTTCGCGCCCATGAAAATCCAAAAGGGACAAAAGGATCTCATCGGCTCAGAGGGAGATCCCGAAAAACAAAGCGATGATCCCTGGATTATTCCCTAGGAAGGAAAACAGTAAAGGTGCCCCGACGAGCAGAACTGTAATATGCTGACTGCTGATGCTGTGGTGCAGAAATTGGCACTCTTGCTGAGATGCATGTACAATCTCTTCTTTGCTAGAATATTGTTTGCAAAAGGTGAGGACTTATTTGTAAATATTCATAACTTGAGGGCTCTATTGCAAACTGCCCAATCACGACTGCCTTTAATGGTTGTATTGCCGCCATGCTGTGACATTCGAGACTCTGCTAACAAACGTCTGCTTCAAATTAAACTTCCCACATCCTTCGTGGACCAATCTGCAAATTTACGAAATGTAGGGGGTTTTCTGCAAATTACCCCATGTGTTGCATTTTGTGGGCCATGTGCTTGACACTGTGTATCCTACTCTTGGAACGTAAGCTGTGAGGTGCTAGGGGCTGAAATATAATTTTCACGGTCATTTTACATTTTGAACCCTGACTTATTTCACACGTGGGTTCCGTTGAATAACTGCCATAACCGTCCAGGAATATTTTTCATTTCTCCCTGCTTGCTGGAACTGCAGATGTATTTGTGTTGTTTGGCTCTTCATGGTTTTGCTGATTTGATTTCATATCCCCCAAAACAACATGCATATAGTTTCTTCTTTTTAATTAATTTTCTTTCTTCTCTCAAAGGGCGTGTCTCTTCCTCTTCTTTCCCATTTCTTCTTTGCATACGAAACTCATTCCTCTTTCCCCTCTCTTCTCCTCACCTCTCCACTTTCTCCGCCCCTCTCATCCTCTTACGGCGGCGGCGCGCAGGAGATGCGCTGACGAAATGCTCCTGGCTGGTGCGGGCATCCGGCGCGTCGGCGAGGTGCGGCGGAGGCTAGGTGCGGCGGAAGTGCTTGGCCAACGGCGGCATGGATCGAACCCTCTGGGATTGGCTGGACAGAGGCTCGCCGGCGGAGGTAATCTCGAGTTCCCCTATTGTATTTGCTCTGTGCTAGATTTTTTGGCTTGCTTCTTGCTTGGATGGCTAGCGGCTCATGGGTTCCGGTGGGTAAGGGGTGAGCGGTGGCGGGTTCCGGCGGACTGGACCGCACGGTGGCTGCTTGGGCTCGGTGATGTGGAAATGCCGGAGGAAAGCGCGGGCTGCGGGGAGCAATGGCCAATGGGTGATGTTGGCTGCGGTTGTTTTCGGCAGGTGTAGCTGCACGGTGGTGGCTAGGATGGCAGCTTGGTGATGGTTGCGGTGGAGATGGGTTGGCTAAGGTGAGTTCTGGCGATGTTTCTGGTGGTAGATGGGGTGGTTGACGGCGGTGGCGGAATGGTTATGTGGCGGTGATGGTGGACTGAGGTTTGTAAGGCTGGCGGCAGGTTGGCCGTGAGATAGGTCGGACGCAGTGTGGGGTTGGTTGTGTGGTGGTGATGATGGCAGGGAATGGGGTGATGGAAGGCTGTGAGGAAGGTTCAAGGTTTGGATAACACTCTGATTGCCGTTGCCATGCCATGCTGCCATTTATGCCATTTCTGATTTTTTGTAAAAGCTATCAAGATGAAGAAAGACGAATATGAAAAATTATTGGTAAAAGCTACATCAATGAGATAACTATGAAGTTGCATATACTAGGAGCGAGGAGATTACTTAAGATCCAATAGCACCTAACGAAGTTCACATACATATCTAGACTTGGAAGGATCAGTAAAACCTAGAGGTTGTTTAATAAAAACATCCTCTTTTAGAAAACTTTGAAGAGAGGCATTTTGGAGGTCAAGTTGACATAGAAACCATCAACGAGCAGCGATGATTTCAAGGATGGTGCAGATTGTAGTAGCCTTCACCATAGGCTATAGGTGTTACCGAAATCAAGACCCCTTGTTGACGGTAACCCTTGGCCACAAGTCGAGCTTTATGACGTCATTCAATGGATTTGTCAATGCATCGTTTGACTTTGGATACCCAATGTGACCAACCACATTCATTCTTGGACCATAGGGGATGAGAGTCTACCTAAGATTCTATTGAATGGCATTATACTCCTGATTCATGGCTTCACGATAGTGAGGAAATTTAACAGCTTCAAAGTAACAATTCGATTCGTGAAAAATTGGATTACTGCTCTCAGCAAGAAGGGTGGTAGGTGGAAGGTGAGGATGAGCAACATGGTGAGAGAAATTGCAGTGGTGGCTTGATAGATAAGAGGGAGGTTGATGTGCTTGAGAGGATTGACATGGCGGTGGTAGTGGGGGTGGTGGTGGTGGCGAAGAGAAAGGCAAGTCTAGTGAAGGAGAACTAGGGCTTAATCCCAAGGTAAGCTCTAATACCATGTAAGTTAAATAATAGGAGGAGGAGTTGCAGGAGGCACAAATGTTGTAAAACCCTCACTAGGGTTTCCATTGACGTAACAAGACTATATGTAGGCCATTTGGCCTACACATATAGTTGTACTACATGGATGTAAAAAAGTATAAACAACATACAAAATACTATATGGATATTCGAAAGTATAAATATACATATATGACTAATGTATTGTATTCGCGGATTCATGTCTCATAGTGAATATCTTCTTGAAAGTTCCTCACTTTAATATTTGGCTGGTTAATTTCAGGATATTATCAAAGAAGGGAAGGATTTCGGGTTTATTTTCCTTTCGTTTTTGCTAGAATACTAATTCTATCATTTTATTCACCCTTGTGAATGGAAAGTAATTAAGCTCACTATGAACTTTGCAAGTAATTAAAATTCAAATCAAAGAAGTTAAAACCTTATAAATCACTAAAGTTTTGATTCAAAACATACAAACAAAGGCTTATGTATATCATAAATTTAGAAATCCAATATCAGAATTTCCAATTTTTTTGCAATTATTACCTTTTCAAACAAACCGAGTCCAAAGACCAACCCATCCATCTACGATTGCAGTTGGGTATTGTATTTGCTGCAGTTGGTGACCTCAATTACCGACGAGGAGTCACTAACTTGTACTCCTTTTTCTATGGCACAAGATGATCCCTTTTCCTGTTTGACATATACTTGTATGGTAAACATCAACAACATTAGTATATGATTATTTTAGTATGTCAGCTTCTTATTTGTGTATAAAAAGTTTCAAAAATATTGATTTAAAAAAGTTGTAGAGGCTAACTTTTTCAAAAACATTGTTTATGAGAATAGTTTATTTTTTCATAAAATGTTACCAAATGCTACTTTAATTGAGGCATTGAGTATAAAGCCTAAGTTATTACCTCATATTTCACTATTTGATGCTCGCCAACTCCTCAAGCATTAGTTAAAATTAGTGAAAAGCATTGTGACGTTGCACGTCGCAAAGCATTTTACCATAACTACAATAGGAGAAAAATGCAATCATTTAATAATATAACTTTTGAAAAATAGTTAGAAACACAAACTATTCTAGATGTTGAACAAATGGAAAATATATATCAATACAAAGTTCATGATTAAAAAATAAACATGTACTATTCAATATGATATAATAAAGGAAAAAGCAATTAAATATTACTATGTTTTGAGTAAAATAGAAATTTGCACTTAATTAAATAGGTACAAAGTTTCTCTTTGATATTTGTATGTCTCACTATATTGAGAACATAAGCTTAACAAATAGATAACTAAGATTGATTTATAGACAAATATAAATATTGAGTAGCAGAAGTAAAAATATGTGAACAAAAAAAATGATAAATCTAGGTAGAGGAGTTAAAAATAGTTCTAACTCTAACAAAAACAAATAAATAATATAATAACTATGACTAAATGTGTGATCAAGATATATGTAGAGATTAAACGTTTGTACTGCAAATTAAAATAAACACCATAGACACTACTAGAAATTACAGATTTAGCGAGGACATTTAATGAGGACATGACGAGGACATATCCTCGCATGAAGATAACGAGGAAAAATAGCGTGGCAATAACGAGGACTAGTCCTCGCAATTACATTACGAGGACTTAGCGTGGCTATATGCTCGCTATGTCCTCGCCTTTTATTTAGAGAGTAAATAGTGAGGATATGTCCTCGCTATATGTCTTCGCTAAATCTGCCCTAAATTTCTAATCGACGGCCCATTTTCTCCTTTTTTCATCTACCTTCTCTCTCCCTCTCGTCTCTCCCACTTGGATACCTCCTGCTCACTATCGCCTCCTACTCATTGCTACCTCTGTCTCACTGTCGCCTCCCGTTTGTCGCCGCCTCCTCGTCTCTCCCTCTCACTACATTCTCTGGCAGCGACCACGGCAGAGCTTCTCCAAGACGGAGGTAAGATGAGTTCCTGTGATCGATCCCCCTTTCTGTGATTTTTGGTCTATTGTTTTCTCCTTTTCTCGTCATTGCTATTTTGAATGCTATTTCTGCTTATGAATCATGTCAGTCAAAGTTCTTTCGTAAGTTGATCCAACAACATGTCGTGACTTTGAATGATTTACATAGGTGAGCTTTGTTGGTGTTACTGGCACCCGTTCTTCTGTTAGTGGACGTGTAGAATCTCTCCTATAGGAGCTCAAAGAGGTTTGCATCCCTTTTGTGTGATCTTGCATATATTATATTTTTTGAAAACAAATATAATCTTTCTCTTGCTCCTACAACTAGAGTTTTTTATATTTATTAAACAGCACTAGTGTTTGAACCACTCCATGGAATTTAAGGCATTTACATGATCTACCTATTTTCTTCCCCTTATATGTTTTGTGACCCACTGCCCTTACATTTTTTTGAGCCATTGTAGCAAATCGGCTTATAGTTTTCTTACATAGCACAGTGAAGGATCCATAGACTCGCAAAAATATAGAATTTCTTACACGACACAGAAGTGGTGACCCAAGACATGGTTTGAACTTCTTTTTACCAGTGTCAAGCTGCCAAACCACTATTACTCCTTTCGCACCTGAATAAAGCTCAAAAGTCAATAACAACAAAAATAGAAAGCCAGTCTAACCTGTACAAAAAAAAAGGAGAAAAGTACAGAAACTGTTATAAGTGATGCTAACCAAAATTTGCTCAAATCAAAGTCAGTCCTTGTTCTTTCTCCCAAAATTTTTTTTTGCAAGGGCACTGAAACTATTATTCTTTCAGTTGGATGGAATGCAAGGGCACAGAATTTCTTTGCGTGGTAGTCTTATCATTGTTTCTAGCTAAACATATCACCACGAGTGTCATATTATCACAAGTGTAATATCTGGCCTAGGAGTGGCAATAGTGAGGGTAGTTACGGTGGAGCTTCCTAAAATTCTTATCCCCAACTATCTCACACTAAGTTTTCATGCACTCCAAGTTCACATACATGGACCAACCTATGAGTCTTTGAATATTGATGCCTACACTATAATATGCTTGTGCATTTGGACTGATCTATGTAATGTAGCAAGCTCCTTAGGAAGCTTTCGGATTACAACAAATATTTAAGGATATATGATTGCACATAAGATTTGTAACTTGGTCCCAAACAAATGATTACACTATGTTATTAATTTATTGTTACCATGGTTCAATAGCTTCTTGAATCCTTGCTATTGTTAGGTATTTGCAATTCTAATGCTTTCATATCTCATCCCTTTTCAAAAGCTTTTAGTACTTGAAGAATCATTTAATCATAATTTGTTGGGAACATTTCTTGTAGTGAGTTGATCTGATTAATCTCTTGCAATTGTTGTATCAATTTTTTATTTGAAGTATATGCATAAAAGCTCAGTTATCAAACTTTTTTCTTCATTTGAAAGTAAATATACTTACTAGTTTGGTAAACTTATACTATTTAACTTAGTTATTATCAATTACACAATAAAAGAAGAAGACATATAATCTGCGATTTTTTTAGTATATTTATCAATTCATTACAAGTGCATTTACCTTATTTCAGATATACATGGAACCAAGAAATACAAGAGCAATCAGCAGCCCTCTTGATACTTTCTGATCCTCGGTTTGCTAACCTACTTCGAGTTCAAGCATAGCTTTGGTAGGCCATATATTAGGTCGGCATTGCTGGTTTTTATCTCCAATAAACAGAGCATTTAATTAATAGAGTTTTAATAGCATATTTGGTTACATACTGGTTTTTATATTTTACTTGAACTAGATATTTATTATCTTTGTTAAAATATTGGTCATATATGCTTTTATATTTTACTTGGAATTATGTGGCTAGTATCCGTTTAGGATGTCTTGCTTGCCCATTTTGGGGTAAGTAGCAATGGAATATATCTCTTTTTTTAAGGAAATAGGTGAGATGAAACCCATATTATTACGTACTCATCCAAGAATTACATTAGACTTGCATAAACTAAAAAATTACCTTCATATTTTTGAAACATTAGATTGAAAATACCATCATAATCCTGCGAACTCGCACAAACTAACAAAAGCATGTTGAAAGTACTTAATGTTGGAAACCTTGTATGGTACACCTAACAAACAAAAAGTCAATTATGTTTTGCATCAATGGCTCAAGTCCAGTAGATCTTGACCACAGCAGTTATAAGAAGGATGTAACGTAACTAAACTTGTTCATATCCAAAAGTCCCTTTCTGTCCATGGTTTCAAGCTACTCAATGCTCTCCTTTAACCTTGTCACAACGGATACCAAGAAAACTTTACTAAAACATAAAGAAACCCTCTAAAAAGACCAAATCAGAATGCTAGTATTAGGTGTAGCCAAATAGTATGATTGGCCAAATCAGAATGCTAGTACTAGGTGAAGATGATTAGCATGGACATCCTTAAACACTGGTGACTGGCTGGAAAAATAGTAAAAAGATTTACTGCATTTCACTTTCCTAGCCTGTGCTTGCAAATGAATGCTTTTTGTGCATTTCATATAACCGTTGCATGATCTAATCTGTTTCTTATATCATATGTAAATGCTTATTTGTATATCAGAATAATTTCAACTTCCAATGCTTTTTTGTGCTGATCTGTTTCCAATTTTTTGAAGCAGCTGTACAAATGACTATGTCTTTCTCTTTGGACAAATGATACATGTTTGGTGATGAGCTGGCAATAGGGATTTCTCAAAATCCGTCTTTACTTTCTGTATTTTCTTTTGTTTTTGTTTCTTTTTCTAGTAAATCCTTTACTCATCTTTATACATAATTTTGTCTCCGGTTGATCCTTATGGTTTAATGTGATTCATGCTATTCAAAAAAGAAGAAGTTGGCAATAGGAGTGAGCTTAGCCATGTATCAGTCCATAGATGAATATGATTAGTAGTATTTTCTAGAATAACTCTGACAGAAGTTTGCTGCACTAGCACATTCCAAAAAAGGAACCATGCGTGCCTTCCAAGCATAAATCCTGAAAAATTGGATCTCCAAATACCTGCATTTGATGATATAGTCCACGGTCGAGACTGATTGATCTACCATATTTGTAGTCATTTTAAAATATCTATAGTCATTGTCAAAGAAGAGTCTTGCTTATAAAAACCAAGCATTTGAGTGTCCAAAGCTCTATTGACATCCATTCCATTTCACGAAGACAACAAGTTCTTGAACACCAAATTTACAAAGCCAAGTTTGCATCTTCTCCAATAGAGCAGCCATGTCAACTTGCCAGTGAACATTTTCCTATTGTTAAACCAAAATACTTGCATTTTGTCACTCTTTCAATTTGATTTCTGTTTCAATTTCAAGTTGTGACATCTAATTATTTCTTTCTTTTGTAGAGAGAAATGTCTTGTCATTGTGATTGGATGTATACACGAGTCGTGGATGGAGAAGTGTGTATGAGTTTTTTGAATGAGGTTCAGGAGTTTGTGGAATTTGCATATAATCAAGGTCCAGGTATTGTGGAAAGTGATGGAAGGATTATATATCCTTATAAAAAATGTGCATTATTGAAAAAACAATCGAGAAGGGATGTTGAAATACATTTATGTAAGAAAGGATTTGTGGAAAACTACAAGTGTTGGT
>JAMKQA010037186.1:0-19693 GCA_024699735.1 Posidonia australis | reverse complement strand
AAAAATTTCGGTATGCCGAATTTGATATAAGCTTACAAAAAGCTTCTATCAAGGCATGTAAGTCCACAAATGTATATAATTTGAATATTTGTCTTTAATAGCTACTTGTCATCTTTTCTTAAGTGATTATATAATACTTAATTACCTTTCATTTGTTATCATCAGAACATATTAATAGATTTTTCAACACCGTGGTTATATTCGTGCAATATCTTTACACCGGTATTTGATCCACCACTCGGGTGACCTTTTTGAGCATTAGGACACATCCTACAGTCCCTCTATCCATGTTTAGCATAAGGCACCACTTGCATATAGTGTTGCATTGCATATCGCCCTTGGGAGTACAAAGACAGGGCTGAAAAGCCAGCATTTTATATAAGTAAATAAGAAACCCATGAAAGATCGATTTTTCGAGCGCACGAGGGTGCCTAATACCTTCCTCGTACATAACAGGGATCCTTGCCCATTTCTGGTTCATGTTGACCTTTTCCATTGGTTTTATTGCATGATTTTAATGTTTTAAAACGGATTTCCTTATCTCCCGTTTTAAGTAGACTAGGTGGCGACTCCTGCATTTTTCTTTATTATTTTTTTATTATCTTTGCCATGACTTTCCTGGTTCTCGCGTATTTGACCTTTCGCACCACGCCTAAGGCTGTCGCCGGCATGGTTACACCCATCACACAAGAGAGGATCCTCAGGGCTCCTGCCGCCCCTACCTCCGCCATGGCTGTCTCCGACACACGGGATGGGTGGAGCCATCCAGATCTCCTCGGTCCTCGTCGACGCCTTCGGGAGCTTCCTCGTGCCACCTTGAAGCTCCTCTGGCCCTCGCCACGTCGACCCAACAGCCAGAACGGTGCAACCGTCTCGCCATCGTCTTCCTTAGCACCGGTGGCCCTCTCGCCGGAGCCAGAAGTGGGGGGAGCATCCCAGTCCACCCTAGCCTCGTCTGACACGCAGGAGACACTCACTGTGCCTCCCTCTAGCCTCCTGAACCTCTGTCAGAGCCCCTCCATCGCTGCACCGTCGTTGGTCCGTCGTTGGAGTTCGCACCGGAACTAAGACGCCGGTGATCTTCAAATAAGTTTTGTTTTGCCCAGACCGTTAGAGATGGAATTCGGGCAGGGCCGGGTTGGCCCGGCACATGAATCTAGTAGCCCGCTCGGGCCTGGACCGGGCTGGGCTGGCCCGAAGGCTGATCCGGGCCGGGCTGGGCTGGGCCGGTCCATTGGGCCTAAAAAAAGTTTTAAACCATGTTGAACATCTAACTTAAAATATCTAGGTTTTAAACCATTTTGTGCACATACATGTCTAAATTCTTGATATCTTTTAGCTGATGTTTGAATAAATAAAATAGCTTTTCTAATATTTTCTGTATAAGGTCTAATGCATTCTATATCATCTTGTACATTATTTAGCCGTTGGCAACGCACAACGGCTTTATAGCCGTTGCAGAATGGGGCGCCAGCCTGGTGCGCCAGATTGGTGCGCTAGTCTTGTGCGCCAGGTATGTGCGCCCCATATTTTAACTGGCGGGCCGGCCCGGCCTGGCCCGGCCCAGACTAATTTCACGGGCCAAATTGGGCCTAGTAAACGGGCCTTCGCGGGCCAGGACCTTGGGCCTGGCACGGCCCACGGCCCACGACGGGCTTGGCTCGGCCCGGCCCGCGGTTTTTTTTTTTGGGCCCGGGCCAAGTGTGGCTCCATGTGGGGCCCAGGGGTGGGGTCCACGTGGGGCCCGCATTCGTGGGTCATTGGTTGTGGCTGGTGGTTGGGCGGAGTGGTTGGTTGCTCGTGTGGTGTGCCGGTGGCTGAGATGTGCAGGTGTGCACGTTCCCAACTACTGCGGGCGCAGGCTTTATAAGCTGCACCGCACTCGTCCGTCGCCATCGTCATCTTCTCCTTCCTTCTTATTCCTTTCCCCGCCTCCTCGGCGACACGTCTCTCCTCTTCCCCACCTTCTTTCCCTTCCTCCCCACTCCTCCTTCTCCACCCCCTTCTCCTTTTCCCTTTCTCCTCCACCCGACCTCCTCTATTTCCCCTACATCCCGCGTCGAGAGAGAGGAAGAGATTGAGGGAGTGAAGCGGAGGGCTTCAACAGCTCGTGGGGGTGCGTGGAGCTTGGGTGGAGCGTCCCTGAGGTTGTGGAGTGCTCCTGTGGCCATGGTTTCGTCGGAGTTGGCCGGAGATCGTCGGGGCTCGTTTTGAGGTACATATCTCCACCTCATGTAATAAAGAGCATGAAATTGGTAGAAAATGCTAGGATTGTATGGAATCTAGGTAAATTTACTTTCCTAGAATTTATTGTAATTTATTGTATATTTATGGTGAATTTATCGACATTTATGATGGTTGGTGCGTTTTGGGTCCTTTTGACTCTTCTGTCTTTCCAATTTTATATCTTGATGCATGGTGAATGGATTTTAGTTTTGTTTGTTTGGATTTGGAGTAGACTCGATGGTCAACATCTTATGTTTTATGTAAGATTTTTGGTGCTTATTTAGGGGGTCCGATCAGAGGTCCCAGTTAAGGTGATCTTGGACGATAGGGTTTGGGTCGTTTTTTGGTTTCGTAGAATTCGACATACCGAAATGGAAACGGCATACTGAATCAGTGGATTTCGGTATACCGATTCCTTTTGGCATACCGTTTTCTATCAGTTTAGGTCCTCTGGTCGAAATTCGGTTGTCTGATTTTGGACGATCGCCCGAATCAGGAAATTTCGATCGACCGAACTAGTTTCGGTATACCGAATTTGGCCTGAGTGTTGACCGTTGACCTTTGACCAGATTTGATCGATCGATCCAGATCTGCCTACTAAACCAGGGGTTTTCGGCATACCGAATCTATTTCCGGCATGCCAAATTTGGGCCCAAATGTGCTTATAAAATGCGTTTTCCGAGGACTTTTTGAATTGTCGTGTTTTGTCCCATTGAGATGGGACTGTGGGCCATCAGTGGTGGTTCCCTAGGACACCTGATGTGCCATTTTGCTGAGGTTTTGGAAGAATTTTCAAAGGATATGAAAATGGTTTGGAAAAATGGATTTCAAGAAAATAGTTGGCCTGTTTGGGAAAGGTTTTCCTGGTTTTCTATGTACGGACCAAACAGTGTGGGACCGTGTCGTCGGGACCAGGAAATGTGACGACATTCTCGAGTGGTCGAGTGCAGTTCCCCGGTTGAGGTCGGGAGCCGAGATACCTAAAGCTGAGAGACGTCGGGTCCTTGAGGTATGAGATTCCTTGATTGTCGTCTCAAGGCTAGGGTTGTGGTCCGCGGGTTAAAGTGTTTCGTGGCATGACGGGGAGGTATGATACTCTTGCTGTCGCTATGAGTACTGAGGCTCTGGTGTCGTCGGGTGTGGAGGTATGACACTTCCTCTTGAGCACTGTGTGTGGAGGACGCTGTGAGGAGGCGTACCCTGTGGTGGCCGGTGCGGGTGGGACACGTGCCCCGTAGATGGTAGCTTCATGAGAGACAGGACAGCCTTCCCAAGAAGGGGTTGGCTTTGTGAGGGTTCTCCAGGTGGGAGAATCGCGGGACGTTGATCGCTCCTACACAGGGTGGCTTCACCTTGGCAGTGCAGAACGCTGTGGTCGCTCCTCGGTGGACTGCATGTGGCCAAAGTTAGGTTGCCTGGTGCCGGACTTCCCGACTCACTGTGTGTGGTTTTGGCCATTAAGGGCCTTTGTTTGTAGTTTTGGGCTAGTAGGGCCTTAGTTGTGGTTTTGGCCAGTGTGGGCCTGGTTTATGAGGTTTTGAGAAAATGGTTTACGAAATGAATTTAAAAGAAAAATAAATTATAGTTTTGTTTTCTGTGGTTTTCCTTGAGGTACGTACTGGATGACTTTGGTCACTCATGCGTTTTTCCTCGTGTTTTTGGTTTGCAAGTATAGGCATGCAGACATGTAGCGTAATGCATATAGTCTGGAGTCTCCTAGCCGCATACACAGGTTCTTAGTAGTTAGATATTTACTGTTTGGCTTTAGTTTTCCTGTAATTTAATTTGTTTAAATTATTGTAGAAAATTTGAAACATGACAAAACATATGTAGTAAACCAAGCGAAAGTCAATAATCAATAATCCCTGAAATAAAAAACAAAGTATGAATTTGTAGTAATAATCATGCAACAACTTTTTTTTAATCGATAAAGCTAGACCAAGAATAATAACCGTGATTAACCAATAATAAAAATAAAACTAATATAAAAATATATGTGTATCATATGTAAAATAGCAATCAATTAACAGTAATGTATTCTAAACACATTTATAAATCAACATGTACTCTAAAAAGAAGAAGAACAATGTAATGTGTTCTTTCATTTTCATTCATGCATCAGATTTTTAATTAAAGTAATAATAAAATAATGAGAACAAGGTCGTATGATGTAGAAGACTAAAATAGAGAGAATAAAACCAAAACTAAAATGAAGTGGCAGATGAGAGGAGAAGAACCAGATCTCTGAGGTAGAGGGAGAAGGCCGAGAGAGGGGAGGTTGGCGACGAAGGATCAAAGGCTGAAGATACCAATAACGGTCGGAAACATTAGCAGCGATTGGAGGCATAGGATCAAAGGGATCAAGGAGTCAAAGTTAGAGATTGGAGGCCGGATGGGACTAGATCACGACAAGGGAGGCTGGATCTCGAGGAAGGGCACAAATTGGAGGAGGATGTCACGATGGAGGACAAAAGGCTGGATCTACCCAAATTTATAGAAGAAAATAGCTAGAAGAGGAGGAGGATGAGATTGTGCAGGATCATGTGTGATCAGCCCAAAAAGATAAGAAACTTTGCTCTAATACTACTTTGATGACGTGATTTCGTTTACACAATATATTCTTGTGGTTGATTAGGACTCTAGAATTATGAGTATTCTAGGAAGATTTCTTGTTTGTTCTTTCCTAATAGACAAGTTCTTTTTATAGAGGAGGTAAGTAACTCCTCATATCCCTCAGTCCATAACTGTCTCCGTAATTGAGATGAGAAATTTTCTTTCTTTCCTGTAACGTACATGGTCTTTATTGACCATCTTCCAACAAATCATACTTAGAAAAAAAATTACCATTGCTTTGCCCATCCTCCTAAATTTGCTATGTTTAAAAGAGAGTTGTAATGAATTGGCCAAAGTATTTCCTTGTTAGTCTTTCCTAAATCCTTCATTCATTACATCTTCATATGAAGAACCAAACTCAGATAACATAGTTGTTGTGGCCTTCGACAGAGAATTAGAAAGCTATAATGTCTTCTAGACTTGAAAGGGATCTCCAGACTTTCATTTGCATAGCAGCTTCAGCCATTGGAAGATTAGCACCACCGATTGAAGCGAACAGTTCATTTAACAACTTTAGGTGTTCCTTCAGAAATGAACAAACAGTACGAGCTACAGTAATAGAGTGCATTGGTGAAATTTTTTTAAAAGCAATAGCAATATTCTACCCAATTGATGCAAAGAGAGGCATCAATGACAGATTCGATTCGCTTTCTCTCGATAAACAATCAACAGGTATCCCCATTTTGAAGAACAGTCTCAAGAAGCCGAGTAGCATTGCTTGTGCATTATGGAAGAAAATTTTCAATGTTTATGGCTGTATTTGAAGATCCCTGAACCATTTGTTTAGAACATTTAATCTTAGAAGCTTCTACTTCATCTAAACGAGTCGAGTTCCTTTCTTCTAGATCAGTTTCCATAGCATCAAGAGTAGAAGAGCTTTGAGATACAGAAGAAGCAGATTGAGTCCCATAGCTATGTCAAAGAGACAATTTTGTTTAATTTGGATCATTATATGCTTTTCTCAATCTAAATTGTTTTTTTTTTTGGTAGTGTGGACTATGTTTTTATTGTTATTCATGGATTTGCTTTATTGCTTGGTGGACCTTGTTTTTTTCTTTAATTATTCTTTTTAGAATCTTATAAACTACGGATGAATCTAAAGACATCAACTCAACTCTAAAAGAAAGGCAAGATAAAAGAAAAAACAATCAAAGACTCTACTGAAATTAAAGTGATGGTAAAATGAAATAACTCTAAAAAGCGACTAAAGTAGAAGTTACAAGGATAAAAGAAGAGATTGTCAGGAAAAAATAAGAGAGGTTTTCGATTAAAACTTACATTAATCTTTTGAATGAAATAGTAGTTGACAAAAATAACATGACAGCATTGGAATTTATGACAAAACGGCAATTATTTATGCTTATGGAATGTACAAAGGAAAGATCTCATTAGATACTTCGGATTGCTAGAAAACTTATGAAGTAGTATATAGGTGATTTGCTTAAATAATTGAAACCTATTTGTGTGACTCATTTGAATTTTATTTTTGTTTAACTTATGTAGTTGAATTTATTTGGATCTTATGTTTCTATACTTTATTTGCTTAAACTTGGAACCTTTTAGCTTGTGAATACACTCAGACATGTAAAATAACTATTTACAAATTTGATTTTATTTCTTATTAATATTTGCAAATATATATTTTTACTCTTTCTTTATTTAAACTTATGATATACCTTATAAAGTTCATGAGGTAACTCTCAATGATGCTGCAAATCCGTTAGTTGTGGACATGTGGTCCGTTGGATATATCTTTGGTATGGTTTTAGATCACTTTTTGTATAAAAAGTTATTCTTCACGTGAGAATAAAAAAAATCATGATCATTTTGGAAAAAAAAAAAGAATTTTCATGTATGTTTCTTTTTCATTTTCTAATTTGACTTTAGAAATAACTTTATTTCTCATTTTTAAATTTGATGCATGAACAAAAAAATCTTTTTCTCATATTTCATATATGTCTCTTTTTTATTTTCACGTATGGATGTCATAAAGGCATTTGTAATTGAAAAGAAACAAAACAAATATTTACATACCACATAATCATTTCTGAATAAGTGCAATTAAACAGGATTATAGAACAAAAAGAGTAAGCTAGTTTTTTTTATTGTCAAAAAAGCTATCTTATTTTCATAATTATTTTGTCCATAATCATTACCAAATGGTACCCTAATCTAATTTATTCTTATTTCTTTCTCACTTTTAATATTTTTTATTTAAAAAGTAGTTATTCAAGTTTTCAACTAAATCAAAAAATCTTACCTCCTCACGAGGAGTTATATCTATCTAAGCAGATATTATATTCTAAGTGCAAGTAGAAGATGAACAACATGACACTTCCCATCAACTTTGTTAAAAAGATCATAGAGATAAACCTTACAACTTAACATGACCTATAAATGGTTGTAATAAGTTTAATTCTTAGTTAGGTTTATATATGGAGGTCAATGTTGTTTTAGGAGGTTCTATAACCAACATGATTATAGATACTCTATTTTTATTTTTTTTACCAAGATTCAATGTTGAGAGATGCCCTAAGGATAAGTTGCTAAATTTACAATTTTTTGTTTTTACAATTCAATCAATTTACATTTGATGTTGGAAAATAACCATATTTTAGACTTGAAATTAATTGTTGACTCACGGTTAACAAACGGTAGTAGGCGATTTGAAAAACTTAAAACAGTAGGGTTGTTTAAAACATTTCTTGAAAATATAGAGGTGGATTTGTAGTTGAAATAAACAAGAGGTTTATATCACATTCACGCCCATTTGAAGTACAGACAAAAGGCCTGTCAATTGGATCGGGTCTTGATCCATTTAACGTTGTCGTGTCAGTAAACAATTGGATTGGACCCAATTCATTTACCAAATAAGTCGATAAACAATAACTGAACTAGACCTTGTACAGGTTTAATCCGTTTGACTGTTAAAAATGTATATTACTAAATAAGGTGATTGTAGTATATCAACGTCAACCACCACATATCAATAAAATATATTTCTGCATAATTAAATCAATAATCAAAATGAATGAACCAATTACCAATATAATTAAAATTTATTCTGTATCAATTGATCGGTATTGTATTACTATTCTATTAGTCACAATTAGGATTTAGTCAATTTCATCCATAATTTTAAGGAATCAGCAACTTTTTTTAACCTTATCTAGAATTTAGAGAAAAATGTCATTGACCCTTAAGACTTTAGCACAATCTAATGAGGCTAAGTTGATTGTCATGAAATCAGAAAGTATTGCAATATTCAAGAACGCAACCAACCGAAGTGTATACATATAGAAATGATTAATGTGGGAGAAGTAGGCGTGGCACGACAAGGAGGGGCAACGCACAGCAACGACAAGAGTGCCATAGGAGGAGGAGGCGGCCAATAGGAGCAATGATCGACGGTGGAAGGAGTATCACAGGAGAAGGAGGAGGTGATGAGGAGGAGCGACTGGAGTGCCACAAGAGGAGGAGGAGGCATAATGCAACGAGCAACAGCAGCAAAACTTGTGAGTGTCGGAGAAGGAGAACTAGAGGAAGCAATGACGAGTAGGAGGCAACAAAGAGAAGGAAAAGGTGGAGTTGTGGTCTCCAAAAAAACAAAAAGGTTGAGACTATTTTCTTAACATGAAAATAGATAAATACATCAATGATAGAATTTGTAGTTATAAATAAATAATTATAATTATTAATATATAGTTATAATTTGGTGAGATAATATCATGAGTATCATAGAATTTTATAAAAAATAATAATTTAAAGTATATCTATGGTAACTACATGGATAGATATTAGTGGATAGTAAAATATTTTAATCTTAACTTTCTATTCAAACATACAGATGATAAGATTTATAACTATAAATAAGTGAGTTTAACTACTAATAGGTAATTATAATTTTGTGAAATAATATTATCGATACCTTAGAAATTTTCAATAATTGAATATTTAAATAGGTCTATACGACTATACAAGTCCAAAGCCAACACCTGCACCCCACCTCTTTAGAAATTGGGTCCAGGTCGAGTTCAACCTATTTAACGTAATCCGATTCAACACGTCCTAAATGCGTCAGGTTCGGGTCTGATTGACAGGTCCGGGTTCAAATTGACAGAATAGCAAGTAAACTGATCGATTTGTGCACGTCCTGCCTTTTCATTTTCTTCTACCTAGTCATCTTATATCTCAACAAATTATGGGAACCAAAATATTTTGAATTGGATTCTCCATCTCTAACAAATTCCAACCAGTATCATACAAACAGCTTGATAATTAATCGAACACCACAAACCCGACAGATGTGTTGACTTGACTACCTAAAGAAAGAAGGATGGCTGCTGTTGATCCACAACATTTGGTGGTTGGTTAGTCAACATGAACCTCTGCTGCCCCTTCATCACGCCATCGAGATTCCATCCAAGAACATCACCTTCACCAGCATCCTCGCTCCCGAAGCCACTCGCAATGGCGTGTAACTCATCACCATCTCCCAATGGGTAATCGTTCAGCATCTCCGATATGGTCATGTACTCTGCCTCCAGCAGATGGGCCAGGGAACAAGACCTCGGAAATCTCAACGGCGACTGGCGAGCTCCCGCTCCCAGCTCCACCTCTTGCTCCAGCTCCGGCTCCGGCTCCGGCTCCGGCTCCGGCTCCGGCGTTCCTTCGTCATTCACCAACGATTTCTGATGCTTCTTTTCGTATATCCTGCACAGAACCCAGTCGTCCAACTGCAGCACACAAGAAGTGCAGAACCCATAAGCGCTTATGGTCATAAACAGCTTCACACCAGTTTGGTGTTTAGAGTTTGGTGTTTGCTTACTCTCATGGAGCCACTGGGTTTCGGGGGTTTGGAGGGGATGGAGGTGGAGAGACGGTACTCGTGCATGATCCACCCTGTCTTGGAGCCTTTGGGTGGCCGGCCTTTGTAGAAGACCAGAGCTTTCTTCACTCCCACGTACTGGTTGTTGTTATAGATCGCCTTGTCGGTGCCGGTGGCTTTCCAGTACCCGGACGACGTCGCTCGGTTGGGCCGTGCTCCGTTCGGGTACTTCCGGTCTCGAGGGCTGAAGAAGTACCATTCTTCCTCCCCATGGTTCGACTTCCCTGTATAATTTCTAGCTAAGTCATTGGTGTTGTCTTAAAGAGGAAAATAAACAAACAAATAAACACTTCCACAGAAATAGATGATGATTCTTGTGAAATCTCAAAATACACAACAAACCTGGTAGCTCCCATGGGTCGTACTTGTAGATATTGAGCTCAGGGATGATGGAAACAGGGCAAGTCCTTGACAAGACTTGGTTCTTAAGATAGTGTGTGATCAGTTCCTCATCTGTAGGGTGGAACCTAAAGCCTGGGGGGAGCTCAGGGGTTGAAGAGCACATGTTGCATTCAAAAAAGGAAAAGGAGCTGTTGATAACGGTGATGAGAAGAACTAGGGAAGGAGAAAGGAGCACTCGCTTGGGGTTTTCCGTTGGAAATATTCGTGGGAAGTAACTATAGCTTCTTTATAGTCGCAACTTGTTAGCTAGAAGACAAAGCAGAGTTCACACAAAGAATCATGAGTTCCGGTTGGAGTAGGCTACATCCTCAACAACGACGCTAAACTCCATCATAAACCCATCATACATCGGTACAAAAAACCCGTCATAAAACATCCACGTCTCCGAGAAAAAGATGAAGAATAAACTCCAGGAAGATTTTTTTTAATATGTAATAACTTTTTAACTTCATTTCAAAAACTATTGTTCTTTCCAAGGTTCTTACAAATCTAGGACTTTGACAGTCACATGGTCATGGATGCTTGTTGTTGTTACTAGTTCTTTTTGAGAAAAAATAAAATGCCAACTCCACAGTTCAATAAAAGTGGGTAGACTTAATCTCGAGTTCTTGTGAATACATAAAGTATATACTTGGTATTATCTTCATAGAACACGACACCGTAGATATCGAGTTCTGTACGTAAAACTCAGTATCACTAATGTCGTATTTTATTTTATTTTTTAATTATGGACAACAACTTAGGTATCAAGTTTTGTTAAAAAAAAAAAAAAAAAAAAAGAAGGAAATTGATATAACTATAGTTTTGTAAAGGGCTATAAAAAAAAACATTCTAAATTGGAAAATTTTCCGAAACTCGAAACCCAAAGCAACCATGATATTCACATTTCACCAATCATATGCGTTCCAATCAAAGCACCACTGGCTTGTGCTTATCCATGGTACACCCCCATCATCAGCAAGACAGCAACACATCATCAATCTTTTGTCCTATTGTGTCCAAGAACACCATAGTGGAAGTGCCACGTTTCGACGAGAAACGTGCCCACCACGAGAACTGTGCATTCCGGGTCACTTTCCTTGCAATTAACTGCCTCGGGTTCATCGAAATGGACCTGCACCTGTGCAATCTAAAAAAGAGCTGCGTGGCGGGTTGGTTAATCCAGGCGTGCCGATCACTAACGCTGTTTTGTACGTATTCTTGCTCAATGTGACTCTGTGAAAGTCAGATGTTACAAACTCTTGATTGATAGACCCGGAAGAATTAGTAGAAGAATTACTAGAGCATATTCCACCTTGGGTGTCGTTTTTACGTCTAGTGCTTTTCTGTTTTGAACTTGCATGAGAGAGTGTGATGCAAGTTACGAAACTCCACCTCAACCTTTCTTGATTCCACAAGGTTTTGACCAAGTAGTTCCGAAATTAATTTGTTGAATAGTCGATAGCTAAATGAAGTAAGTTACCTTATATGACTATGTACTCTTTATTTTATATTCCTAATTAAGTTATCACGTAAGTTATGTGCAATTCGATTTCTTCCTAATTAAGTTTCTATGCACGACTTTGTACTCTTTATTTTATATTTTAAAGTCACACTAGATTAATATGCCTTTTGTGTACCGATTCATATATACTGTTTCTTACATCAGTTCTTCAGATATCATTTGTGGAATGTGTCGTGTCTATAACTCTTTTTCAGATTTCATTCCAAATTTGATACTGATTGTATATGATTTGATGTGAGAATTGAATGCATAAACTATTTTCCATACCCTTTTTGATCATTCTTTCTCATGCGTACGAATAAAAATTCATGGATATGAGGGTATCCCTTTCCAACTGTGGCATAGACATAGACTTCAAGTTATTCACTATTACCCATTTTAAGAAGTTCAGTATTAAGACCATTGACTGAATTGAACATTACCTGATATTTGTACCAACTCCCAAAATAATTTATTTCGACTAAATATTCTATAAATATTACTGCGTCAAACTTTGTGCAAAAAAAAACTATTTCTTTTAGAAGATTTCTCATACTGACGGTACAGCTAAAAGAATAGTTAGAATATTTAGAACATTTCTCAATAAATATCACGGCAATCTTATCAAGAGTTTTTTGTTTCCTTCTGAAGCTTCAAAATGCTCTGGCTGATGTGCTGGCGTGAGGTATTCTCACTAAGACTCAGTAATCAAACGATAAAACAATGTTTAGGATGGATGAAATTATCTGTTTATTCATTCAGCTGTTGTACGGATCTGAACATTGGAAGGGACAACTAACGTAACCATTGGCGAACGTGCAACATGGGTATGCATCATGTTCATGCGACGGACGTAATTATTAGTTCGAAAGAACGGTGCTTCTTTGCAAAGTAAATAGCATGCTTGGTCACATTTTTCTGATTTTATTTTCTAGAAAACTTAAAATCTAAACACATTATCTTTCAATACAGTTTATGTACCACAGTATGTATTAATTTCTGAATTTTTTTTGAGGTTTTAGTATGACACCTTTAGTTTTAACGGATGAAGATAGAGTACAAACGAATCAGATACGAACGATATGGATGCTACCATATCTGTATCTATTTTCGAATTACAGATACGAATGTGGAAATGGATATCAAACAAGAGATTACATATTCATATTCTTAAAAAATGGATATCGATACAGAATGGATAAAAGAAGATTGAACACAGATAAAGTCGAATATAAAAGCCGATACGACGATATAGACATTATATAATTAATTAAATCATTAATAAGATTTTCAAATATTTATATATTTTAAGTTATTCAGTATATATGAAATAAAAATAATATATATCAAAAATAAAAATAACTTAGATATAATAATAGATTGGACTTATCTTTTCATAGAAAGATGAATTTATAAATCCAAATCTTGATATTCCACCTCTACAGATGTATAATTAATTAATAATTAACAAAAAACTATCAAATTTTATAACATATTTTGTTAATTAAAGTTAGTAAAATCGTATAAATGGAAACGTAAAATCCATGTAAACTAAATAAATAATTTTAGAGAAGAAAAATATCAAGAAGTAAAAAACTTATAAATGACTAAATCTTAATTTACAAAGTACTATTAGGATGTCTGTTTCAAAAGTCAAAATACTTGTTGGATGGCATTATGACATGTTATGGGGTGTTGTAGCATGAAAATTCAACATGCAGACTAAGGAAAAGAGAATAGGTCTGGAGTTTGATTTTAAGTTTTTAACATTGAATATTTAATATATATATATATACAGATAAGGAGAGGATCAACTATGGACTGTCCTCGTTTAAGCATTTTAAGGATAATTTTCAAAATTATGTGCTATAAGTTTCAAAATCGAAATATAATCTATGGATCTTAATCTATATCATCTAAATTAAATATTTATTAAAATCTACATTATTTAAAAACTCCTAATATTACATATCTATTTATATACAAATTCAATAATTTTAAAACAAGAATCACTAAATCTTTAAGTTATAACTTTCAAAATTTAAATGTAATCCATGGATTTTAATATACATTATCTAGATCAAGTATATATCAAAATCTATATTATTTAGAAACTCATAACATATAGATCTATTCATATAAAAATTTAATGGTTCTCTATGAGCTATAATAAGCTATAATAAGTATCTGTTAAATTCAGTACTTATGAATTTCAAAATCACTTTTTTTTTTATATACAAACATTTTAAATAGTTTCGATCATATCTAACGGTTTAGATCTTTAATCTAATAGTTAGATGTTGAGATATAAAAAGTTGTCTATATGTATATATAGTGTTAATATCAAGAGAGGCCTGTCTTTACTTTGGATGGTAAGGCTTACGATCATGACTGTCCATCATATATGTCATTCTCTCATCTTAACTCTTCAAAATTAAAATGGAAAGAAGTAATAACCCACAAATTAACATGTCATTTATGGTAACTACATTCGTAGGAACCGATTTTCAAAATCATGGGAGCAAATCTCACGTTAATTCCATTCATGCAAAACCTAAAAGAAATAGGTTTCCATCCGGTCAAAGCCCATTACAGCCTCTAGCCACCACTTCCTACCTCCATTGCCTTGCATAGAGAAATCTCCCTATCGTCGACGACAAAGTTGGAAGGAGAGGTTCTTGTCTTCTCACTGGCAATTATTCCCCTCATCCTCCACTTCCTACCTCTATTTCACAAAATTATGGGAGCAAATCCCACATTAATTCCATTTATGCAAAACCAAAAAGAAATATGTTTCCATTCCGTCAAAGCCCATTACAGCCTCTAGTCACCACTTCCTACCTCCATTGCCTTGTGTAGAGAAATCTCCCTGTCGTCGACGACAAAAGTTGGGAGGAGAGGTTCCCGTCTCCTCACTGGCAATTACTGCCTCCAGCCTCTACTTCCTACCTTTTTTTTCACAAAATTACGAATCCCTTCCCTTGCATCATTTTCCCCCTCATCATCTCCTCTTCTCTTCTCTCAACAAAATTCCTACCTCGTACTCGCGAACATCTCCACGCCATCGTCATCGGTTCTGCTCACACATATTTAGACAAGCCACCGTGAAGTCACGCTATACCACTCCTAGAGACACCCTTCCAGATCCGACTTATCCTCTATTCTTTCCATCCCTCCTCAAATCGTTGGTGTTGTTGCTTTCCAATTTTTGGGTTTTTGATGTAGTTCGATGTGTTTATAGGATGCTCAGTGATTTGATCTTTGAGGGGTTTCTTTTTGTGGGAAGTATTACATCTATTGTGGATGATTCTAGATCTAAATTTTGCCTTCAGTGATTGTAGAAGTTTTGTGTGTTAATGATTAGCTCATAATGCATACATATTTCATGTTCTATATTTATGTATTTTGTATATAAATAATGCTATTCAAAGTGTTTCGTGTAAATTTTCCAGAAACCCAAGGACTTGAGAAGAATTGAGAAAAAAAAAAAGGAAGAAAAAAGAATAAAAGTTTAAAAAAATTCAAATGCACTCAAAGATATTTTGAAGTAAAAAAAAAAAATATTTTTGACCTAGTTTTTGTTGTTTACAATCTTTAGATAGAATTATCTTGTACTCACAATTCAAATTCAAATTTTTGTATTCAGATTTATCTCTAACATAAGGAAGTCCTTATAAGTCTATAAATGAACTCCTTATGTAGATATTGGGGGATTATCTCCCATCTTTAGGCTTAGACTGTTTCTCTTTTGTTTTGGAAAATCTTCAAGTTCCTTGAATTGTAATCTCAGGTTTTATTAATAAAATCATTTTTTCCTTTAATTATGTCTTTTATTCTAAATTTTCTATTCAAGTGTTTATTTCCTGTTATCTCTACGTGTAACTAATTTCTATATCTAACGTAGAGATGAAGTTTATGTAAATTAGAATGTGTGATTAAGTTTTTTTTTTCTCTTTCTCTTTGTGTTTAATGCTATGATTATGTGGATTGAATATATATTACATAAATCACTCATGAATCGATAAACTTTAAAAGACTAACATTGAGATTATCTTTTTAGTCTATACTTAGGGAAGATTTAATTGAGGATTGTATATATAATCGTGATTCAATCATATATCATCTGATTTAGTTTGGTTTATGTGTTTTTATTCCTTGACTTAATATTCTATGATATATATATATAGCATATAGTTTATGCTTGTTAGGATAAAAATCATTAAATCAAATTACTTAAATCAATAAAGAGGAAGAGAATAAATATGATCATGTATTCTCAATTCTATATAATGGATTCGAAACCCTAGGTATATTTTAATTGATTTGATTACATCTTGATACTCTAGTTTTAGTTTTTCTACATTATCTCTCTCAAACTCTTCTTATTAATTGATAGTAAATCTTTAATGTCCCTAATTTTCATAATAATTTAAAAAAAATAAATTACAGGAAATTAAAAGTTAAACAGTAATATCTAACAACCAGGAACCTGTGTGTGCGACTACGAGACTCTAAAGAATGTGCACTATGCAAAATCCACATGTTTGCCTGCACCTGCAACTTAAAAACCACAAGAAACAACGTGAGTGACAGAAGTCACCTAGCACGCACCTTACAAAAACGACAAAAAACAAAATCATAATATTTTCCTTTAAAATCATTTTCTCCAAATCTACCAAAAACCAACAACTTAGGCCAATAGGTTGAAAACCACAAAATAAGGTCTTACCAGGCCTAAACTACAAGCAAGGCCCTCAATGGCCAAAATCACACATAATGAGTTAGGAAATCCGAAGCCAGGTAACTAACTCTAGCCACAAGTAAGCACCGAAGTACACTGCACTACCACAATGTGCCATCCTATGCAGGAGTCGCGTCGTCCTATGATTCTTTCACTTGGAGAACCCTCAAAAGCCAACATACCCCTCTTGAGAAGGCAGTCCCGTCTCTCAAGACGCTATCAGCTACGGAGCACATGTACCACCTTCACTCGCTTCCACAGGGTACGCCTTCTCACGGCGTCCTCCACATAGTGCTCAAGAGAGAGTCTTATATCTCCACACCCAACAACACCCGAGCCTCAGTACTCACGGCGATAGCAGAAGTATCATATTTCCCTGTCATTCCACAAAACACCTCAACCTGTGGACCACAATCCTAGTCTTGAAACGACAATCAAGGAGTTTCATACCTTCAAGATCTGACAAATCTCTGCCTTAGGTATCTTGGCCTCCGACCTTAACCTAGGTAACATGCTCGACTAATAGAAAAATGTCCTCACAGCCCTAGTCCAGATAGCATGGTTGACAGTCTCTCGACCCATATATAGAAAACTAGGAAAAACAATTTCCAAAATGGACCAACATATCTCTTTGAAAAACCATTTTCAAAATTATTTTATATCTTTGGAAAATTCTTCAAAAATCTCCACAAAACTGGCACATTAGGTGTCCCGCAATACCGCCACTAATGACCGGCAATCCCATCTCAAATGGGTGAAACAAACCAATCCAAAAAATCCTCGAAAATCACATTTATAAAAGCAGTTGGGACTTCATTCAGCAGAATGGCCAGAATCCAACGACCGAAATGGAAATAGACACCCAGAACGGTAGACAGAAATCTGGTTCGATCGACCAAAAATTCCTAATCTGGAAGACCGAAATGATTCGATCAACCAAATTGAGAGCCAACGGTCAACCCTTGTGGCTTGGAACGGTAATTTGACCGACCGAAACAGAACTAAAGGACCAAAACTGACAGAAAAATAGCATACCGAAATTGTTACGAAACCAGAAAATGGTCTAGAACATATATCCAACTGTTCTCCCAAATGGGAGTGAGGGACGGACCTACCAAACAACCATGATAAAATCCACATAAAACATATGTTGTAGATCCTCAAGTCTACTCCAAATCCATATAAACAAAACCAAAATCCATGTAATAAAATCACAAAGCCAGAAGGGTCAAAAGAACCTAAAACACAACCACTGCCATTAATGTCATAAATGCTACCATAAATTCACAATAAATTCTAAGAATATAAATTTACCTAGATTTCATAAATTCCTAGTATTTTCTACCATTTTCATGCATTCTAATTCAAGGGGTGCGGTGCATACCTCAAAAACGATATCCGACAACTCAACTCCAATCTCCGACCGACTCCGACGAGCTCAACCTCTACAGGAGCTTCCACGATTTCCAGAACTCTGACTACAGCAATGCCAAGCCACATGGGGACCTCTGCCTCTCACTCACTCTCAGGCTCTCACTGGCGCACGGATAGGGGAGGGAAACAAGGGAGATAGGGAGAAAGGGAGAGGTGGAGACGAAAAGGGAGTGAGGGAGGGTGGAGAAGGAAGTGAAGTAGAGGAGGAGTGAAGGGGAGGGTGTGCCTGAGAGAGGGAGAGAAGGAAGGAGGATTGGAGAGACGTGCAACAAGCGTGGAGAGAAGAGGTGTGTGGAAGGAGCTCCTACCATGTACCTCTTATACACATGGAAGGAAGTAGCTACACGCATGCCCAACAACCATGCATGCATACTCACCTACACGTCCCCAACAACCACCAGCCACCTCAAGCACAGCACAACTGTCAGCCCAAAGCACGAGTCAATAACCAACCACACCAACTGACCCACAAATACGGACCCACACAGTATAGTGCTATACACACAATGCCAACCACGAGAAAACAAGCACAAGAACTAGACACACAGCAGCCGACCCATAAGGCCTAAGCTGAAAACCACAAGATCACACAAATAGGCCTCGAGATAGTAACACCTGTCTAGAATAAATTCATTAAAATTGTAAATAATTACAAAAATGAATTTATGAGTGTTACAAAATCTTTGTTTTTAAAACACTTTTCTCTATGAGATTAATCCATATCTACTGACGTATTACATTAGATGTTGTGTATTTACGATTAAGTAAAACGTACACATCAATTATGCATCGATCACATGGATTAGTAGGATTTTAGAAATTGAATTTCTCACATTTCACATGGACCATGCTCTCTCTCTCTCTCTCTCCAATCTCCTACAGAAAAAATATTTCTTTTCTTCAGTTTAGTCAGTACTATTACAAAATGACACTTAGTGTTACCGAAACTAACCAATTTCTTCGTCAATTTGTTACTGAAGCTAATTATGCTCATTTTCACAAGAAAGTAGATATCCCAAGATTCAGTTTGGGATTAACTCCAACTTATCAGGAGGACAAGGCACAATCAAATCCTTCTTCAAATACACGAAGCCAGTCAAAGAGTTAACAATCAAGTACCTGCAACACATTAACATAAAATAAATATAATCATTAAAACGTAAAATCAAAAGTAAAAGTAATAGATAATATTGTTAAATATAATACTTTTTTGTAACTTAAAATTTTCGATATGATAAAATCATATCCACCATTTGACAAGAGTATAAATAGTCAAAGCATTATAGTTTCATAAAAACAATCAACCATCGGGTGTTATTAATACAAAAACTAAAATGAAAGAAATAGAAACATATTACCAAAACTGTTATTAAATATCAATACAAAGTAAACATGCATGCATTACAAAAACTTCATAACTTTGTTAATTGATTCACAGCAGAATACTTTGTTAAATATCAATGCAACCTCTGCAGCCTCCGCAGCCCCACCCCGCAGCCTCCGCATCCCACAACTGGCAGCTGGCAGTCCGCACCTGGCACCCCGCATCCTCGGCAGCCCGCACCTGGCACTCCGCAGCCCACTGTGCTCAAGCCCCCACAGCCCACGCTGGCTGTAGTTTGGGAGGAAAGCGATTTGGGAGTCAACATTTTGTTAGCTCAGAAGATCTGCTGCATTTCGTCTTTCCTTCCGATGGGGGACCATCCAACCTTGCACTTCGGGAGAAGGCGACCCCCGATCTCTCCACCTCTCAGGATAGATTCGGTCACTCTGGGAATCACTCCGGAAGGCACAGCGAGGGCCAGGTAAAAGGCTCCGGCGAGGTAAACTCTTTGAGCCCGTTTGTGGTAGTTCTGTGCCTGCCCTCTTTGGTTCTCTCGACACTTTGTCGACTGGATCTGTGATT
>JAMKQA010037185.1:0-14657 GCA_024699735.1 Posidonia australis | reverse complement strand
TGGTGTATAATACTGGGACTCCTGCTCTTCAGGAAGACAATCCTCACTTGTGATTAACCTTTGGTTAATTGATTCACAGCAGAATACTGAAAGAGGATCTTTTGCTTTATTAAAATTTTTTTTTTGCTTGTTCGTCACCTATTGAGTGACGGGGTATCATTTTTGTAATATTTTGTTAGACACAATACTTTGAAATACTGTGGTTGTAAATTTATTAAAGTAATAGAAAGAAAAACTAACTACCGTTTACCAAAAAACAAACATGATTGTAGACATCTTTTTTAAAAATAAAATAAAAACATGAGGAGAAAAAATAATTGTATAGTTATATTTATTAGATATTTATAAATACATAGTAAAATTTTCATGTAAATCAAACAACCATTAACTCTTGATCCAAATGTCTTAAAACTCAATATGTTTGGCTAAATTTTAACTGTCAAATTTTAGATAACAAATTAATAATGAACATAACTCAAATTAAGATGAAACTTTAATGCATAATAGATTTTCTTATATATTAACTAATTATATAATTAGATTTTATTTTTAGAAACTAAAAAATTTAAAAATGGTGCCATGATGAGTTACGTCGACTCCGACTCACGATTAATTATATCAGCAAAGACTAAATCCAGAATAGCCTTGGGAGTATGTACTCTCTCTTGCCGTCCAACCATGAGCGTATCCAATGTTGGCCAGTCGTCGTTAACTGATCTCCAGAAGTGAGATGAAAAGCAAGCAGAATGGAAAGTACGTGAATGAAAACCAATCAAAACTAGTGCTGCGTTTGGTACATTGGAATGGAATGAACTCTGGAATGAACTTTGAAATGGAATGGAATGGAATATATTTATTTCACTCTTGTATTTGGTATGTAATGGAATTACATAATGGAATTGACAGACAATTCTTTTCTAATGTGTAGTACATAAGAACAAAATCGAAATGGAAATATAAAATTTGAAAGATTAATAACTATATATTAATAAAAATATCTTATCAATTGGGAAAAAATTTTAAATATTTTTTTCCCATACACACTACAATATTCACATACACATAAAAGTATTAACACAGATAAACTTTTCTAAATTAGCATTAACATGAATAATCCTTTCTAAATTAGTATTAACAAAATATTCTTGGTAGAATAAAAATTCTTTATAGGAAAAGAAGACAATAAAAAATATCAATATTCTTTGTAAAAAAAATACATATACACAAAAAAAATAGGAAAAGAAGACCAAAAAAATACAGAAAAGGGATAGTTGCGGAGGAAAGAGGGCCTTAGAGGAGGAAGAGGAGGAGAGTGACAGATGTAGGGAACATACCACAGAGGAGGAGGGATGACCGCGGAGAAGGAGGAACGACCATAGAAGAAGGCACACGACGTTTTTAAGATGATTCCTAATAAAATAGGAATCAAATTCCTTAACTCTTAGTAAGAATTGAAATTCTCACATTCTATTCTAACCTATTTCAAATTTCATACTAGCATATCAAATGCTACTTAAGAAATGTTGTGACGAAATCCGACATATTGTTAAAAGAAAAGATAAAATAGTTGTCAATGGCTTTCGCAGCTTTCCGAGCGTTCAAGGAAGGGACGTTTTTAGACCTACATGAAAACTAAGGCTTGGATCTTACCATTCTGCGAGGCTTCAGCTACTTACCGATCAATATCATCATGACAGAGAGCTACAAGCTTTCGTTAGAACTTTAATCTCTTTTAGCTCCAGCACTCTGAAAGTACATATGAGATTTTTTTTTAAAAGATAGAGTAAATCATATTTATTGAAAATCTTACGCAAGAGAGCAATATATCTCCTATGCTCATAATCGCACTCTGTCATTTGGATTTACTTTTACGCGATCTTTGAGAACTTCGAGAGATTCTAACACGTATGACAGAGACCTTGAGCAAAGTGGAAATTTGCTCTTTTTTCTATGCATGTCTTAGACGTTTGAAACTAACGTATTAGAATTAGGGAGAAATTGATTAGTTTTATGTACCATCCAAAAAATGTCGAATAACATAATACATTTGTAACTATAATACGTATCTAGTAACAATAGCTTATTATTTTGATATAATAAAGTGGATAAAAAATATATTACGAAGCAAATGCAGTATATATGCATTAAGCCTCTAGATGTATTGTCGGGAATAGATGAGGATCATCCAAACAATATATATACATTAAAATTTTCTTAAGTAACAATACAAGTAAGCTTCTAATGATAAAGTTGGAATCCATTTTTTCTCAAAATTCAACTTTTGCGAATATGGCATCACACATTCCTTACTTGAGGAGAAATACAAGTATATCATCCAAAATAGTCAAAAAAATATGGATTTATCATTGTACATTTTGAAAGTCTAAGTATGTCACTGTATCCTCTTTTTTTTAATGTATATGTCAATCATTATCATTTGATGGGTTAAAATTAACTTGAATTGGTTCAAAATCAACTAAAGTGCATGAAAAGACAAGTCTAACCTTTTCATCACCTTCATCCTAAACACTAAAGCATCACTTTGCCATCACCAACATTATCTTATCGATATACTTTTTGATGGTCCACTGGAAATCATGGTCCACTAGAAATCATGGTCCGTTAGTAGATGTATTCTACTTCTTGGTGACGAAGACACTATCCGATGAGGGAGGAGGTGGGAAAGGGAAACAGAAGTTTCTCATCCAAGGATTCAAAGAGAGGCCATCGCCAACCAAGAAGGAATAAATATTAGGATTTTACTTTGAGTGGAGAGACGGTATAAATGGAAAAAGTTTAAAATTAATGATATTAAGGAATATTTTATTAAGTTTAACTCAAAAACTAACTCCATGATGGCATATGTCTAACAAAAAAAGCTGATCAAGTGGTACACTTGAACTTATAAAATTTACGATAACAAATCTATATTTTTTCTGTTTTGAATGGTATACTTATATTTCCCTCCTTACTTGTCAAATGTTTTATTATTAAATATTAAATTGTTCAAAAATGTAAATTAAACAAATTATCACTCTAGATAAGGGGTCAGAGCATGGGGGAAAAGTAAAATACAATCAATCCCCTCTAGAACAAATAAAAATATATGCACCATATTATAAAACAATCGTTTGTATAAAAACATTTTTAACATAGATTTTGGAAAAAAAAAAAAAACAAAGTTTCCCTCCCAAACCACTTATCTCACGCAACGTCGCAATGGAAGAAGAAACATCGACCATCCTCCCTCCTCCCTCCTCCCTCCACCTCCCACAAATCAAAACCCACCCACGATCTGCGAGCATTTGATCTTGATCCACCGAGCCCCCTTCCTCAGCGACGCCTTCACCTTCCCTTCGACGGCATACGCCTTGTAGCTCGCCACCCTACTCCGCCGCTTCATCTCCGGGTCGTTGAACCCCCACCCCCACCCGCACCCAAGTCCACGGGAACCCTTGGCCTTTCTCGTCGGTGGCAACGACGACGACGACGGCAGAGGCGGGCCGGGGGAACGGTGACGAGACGAGCGAGTGACGAGAGGTGGGTGGGTTGAGCTGTAGACCTTCCCGCTCACGATCTCGAGCCGCCGGTCACCGCCGTAAGCCCGGAACTGGGGGCGGTGGCCCCGGTCGATGTCGGCCATGTGGAAGGAGAGGGGGGAGATGGGTGGAGGATTCTTATGAGGTGGAGACTAGTGGTGGTTGGAGTTTTGTTTTGGAGGTAGGGAGAGGAGAGAGGAAGATGCGTTGGATTGATGGATATAATGGAACAGGAGTAAACAGAATAGGATGAGGTCTTCTTGTTAATTTGCTATTTATGAAAACAAGCGACTGTCTTTTTCTTTCCCTCTCTTCTTCCTGGGAATTGGATGTATGACACCTACAAATTGTACACCTTTTTGTGCGGTCAAGCAAACTAAAACATTGATGTGTGTTGTAGTTATCATAATTATATGGTGTTTGTGGCTAACCAACTTTACAACATTATGTAATTGTAGGGAATTTATGAAAAAATTGTATATGCCTTTTTAAGCTTGTGTTTGAGAATGGAGATGCTTAATTTTTCACAAAAAAAAAGGAAAAAAAGATAGAAGTGTTGTCATTATATGGTTGAGGCAAAATAAGCCTACCAAACTATAGTTCTAATGACCATGTGATTGTCATTAGTATTTATTTTTTCTGTAAATCAAAAGAAGTTCGACATTGAAGAACGCCGCATTTAGTAGAAACTAACACCACTAATGATGAGCTATACATGTGCTTGGTATTTTGTCAATTGAACTCAACAATGGTGGTACCAAATCCTATTTGATCAATCAAAATCATATATGGTTTGGGAAAAAAGGTTTCATGATCGGGAAAAGGAGAGTTATATTGACATCACTAATGTTGTCCTTACTTTAAAAAAAAAATCACTTGATCAATTAGAATCATATATAGTTGGGGAAAAAATTTTCATGATTAGCAAATGTTCACATATTAAAAAAAAATCCGACAGCAAAGACATCTCTCTCTTTTAAATATATTGTTTTATCAGATCATTTCTTATAATGCTAGATTCCAGATATTATCCTTGAATAAAAATATTAATGGGAGTAAATTAATCGTTGTTCATCCATTGCTAATGTATATTTCAGTTTTTGATTTTCCTTTCTCTTTTCTAAAAAATATAATGGTTGAAGAGGACAAACATCTCTATGCTGTATGATAGGCCAATAAAAGGAAGAAGAACCATCGTAATCTCTAAACCCCATTGCATTGTTGACTTGGATCTTCTCCCAACCCTCTTGGGTTAAGAGTTTCCTAATCATGGATACCTTATTAAATCAAGTGAAATTTTCATATAAAATCTTGAAGTTTGCTCTAATAGTCTAATACTAAACAGATGCTTATACTTTAGGGACCTTGGTGTATATGTCTAAAGCTTAAAGTTAACATCATGGACAAAATCAACTTTACCACTGTACATGAAACTACCACAATATCTTAATATAAAAGCTCAAAGTTTACTCTAATTACAAATAAAATGTCTATAGTTTAGTCAGCTTAGTGTTATTATACATGGATGATGCTTATGGTGGTTAGATTAACTAGTCAAGTTAAGCACAAAATAGTTGTTTTACTACCAATGGCATCGATAAAAAAAAAAAATAGACGGTAGGCTTTCCTACCATCCAAACCTCAGGTGTGTTTTCTTAAGTCACCAAAGTATAGACGTCGATTAGATAATAGAACAAATCGCTTCTTTTATATGACAATTTCCCTTAAATCAACCATTTAAGTAATGATTAGTTTATCCAATCAAAATTTAAACCATATTTGACCTATTATTCATAATCATCCTCACTCACTGGTCACAACCCTTCCACCACCTCAACAAAACAACTCACACATCTCCATACCCATCTACCTTTTTCTTCGCAACGACCCAACTCCATCCACGGTTCCGAATCCATGATTCACCACGCACAAAGAAAAGTGGTATCCAGTCCTCCTCCCTCTTTCCAGAATAAAGGAAAGAAATGGATTGCTCTCTCTGGTTTCTCTCTGTTTCAATGGTACAGCTGTGCACCACCACCATGCAGTCTTCCCGGGACCCACCACCACGTGGCCACGTCACACACCCTCCATCCTTTCTCACCCCTCGCACGTTCTTCCACTCCCTACCACACCCTCACCGTCCGATCCCCATCGCACCATCCCCACAGCCTCTTCCCCTCTCCTCCCGAATCCAATGCCCTGCCGTGACCCAAGGACGGTGTCCAACACCCCCTACCTTCCTCTTTGACCCCTTCTTCCTCCCCAAACTCACCACAACTCCCACCCTCTCCCAGGGCCAATTCCGTCACAATAAAAGCCCCCGCCCCAACCCAACAACTACAGCAGCAGCAGCAGCAGCGGCTTCCAGTTTTTTTGCTGCTTCAACTCTTCTTGTTCCTCGCTTCCTCCTCGTTCTCGTTTCGGTTATTGGCCTAGGGTTTTTGGAGTGGGATGAGGAGGAGGAGGGAATGGTGGTGGTAGGAAGAGGGGGGTAAGGCTTTTCGCAGATGAGCGGGACTCCTCGGGAAGGTGGGGCGGGGAGTTCCCCGCTTGTGCCGCTGGCGACGTTGATCGGACGGGAGCTGCGTGGTGGTGGTGGTGAGGGTAATGGAGGTGGGGAGATGCCGGCTATCAAGTACGGGCAGGCGGCGCTGGCGAAGAGAGGGGAGGACTACTTCCTCATCAAGCCCGATTGCGCACGGGTCCCCGGCGATCCCTCCTCCGCCTTCTCTGTCTTCGCGGTATGTATCTGAATTGTCGGTGGCTGTTTTTGTTGCAAAGGTTTTTTTTTTTAGGTTTTTGGGGAATGTGAGGATTTGTGTGTGTGTCTGTGTTTGTTGTTTAGATTTTTGATGGGCACAATGGGGTTTCTGCTGCCGTGTTCACCAAAGAGCATCTCCTGGACCATGTGATGAGTGCCGTGCCGCCGGGGATCGGGAGGGAGGACTGGCTGCAAGCACTGCCCAGGGCGCTTGTCGCCGGGTTCGTGAAGACTGATATAGAATTCCAACGGAAAGGCAGGAACTTGATACCTAATTGCAGCTCCTTTTTCTCTTTTCTGAGTAGTACTGTTTTTCTTTGAAGTTCATTTCTATCTGTGGGATTTGTATGTAGCAGGGGAAGCTTCTGGGACCACGGTTACGCTGGTGGTGATCGATGGCTGGACGGTAACGGTTGCATCGGTTGGGGATTCCAGGTGCATATTGGACTCGCAGGGAGGTGTGGTTTCTCTCTTGACGGTCGATCATAGGCTGGAAGAGAATGTTGAGGAAAGGGAGAGAGTTACGGCTAGTGGAGGAGAAGTTGGAAGGCTTAATCTTTGCGGTGGACAAGAGGTATGGACTACACATTTGCTGATTCGTCTGGATAAAATGGTGAGGACTTTTGATTCACCGTGCTGTTCGTAGGTGGGTCCACTTCGTTGCTGGCCTGGTGGTTTGTGTCTTTCAAGGTCGATCGGAGATACGGATGTCGGAGAATTTATCGTGCCTATTCCGCATGTTAAGCAAGTCAAGGTGAACATTGTATTGTTGGTTCATAGTATTGAGGAAATGTGATCCTGGAAAGTTGTATAGTTTTTCATTTGTTTGTTCTGGTTTTAGCTTTCAAGTGCGGGTGGAAGGCTAATTATTGCTTCTGATGGCATATGGGATGCTCTGTCTTCTGCAGTGGCAGCAATGTCTTGCAGGGGATTGCCTGCTGAGCTTGCTGCCAAGCTGGTTGTCAAGGTACTTTTGAACCCTTATATCCCCGAACATTGGACTTTACTCCTTTCCTGTGTCTTACACACTTACTGAAGTCAATGCGGGCTGATCTTGCTGGTGTAGGAAGCGTTGAGAACAACTGGCTTGAAAGATGACACCACCTGTCTGGTTGTTGATATTATTCCTTCTGACCATTCTGTCTTGTCGCCAACTCCAAAAAACAATCCGAATAAATTGAGATCTATTATTTTTGGGAAAAGGTCTCAGAGTACCGCAAATAAGCTGACTAACAAGCTATCATCTGTTGGGGCTGTGGAGGAGATTTTTGAGGAAGGTTCGGCAATGCTTGCTGAAAGGTACTCATTTCTTTTATTTCTTTACCTATAATTTTGCAGCTATAGAGACTTCGAGTTGACTTAGATCATCATTTCTTCAAATACCATGCTGATGTGCTTATATGATAAATTATGGTTCCTTACATATGTCCTACATTTGTTATTACATCATCTTTCCCTTTTATATTACATCATCTGTCCCTTTTATCCACCATCACTATCTTACCACTTTTCACACTATTTGTGTACTATATTGTCGATTGGAATTACATGTATTTAGGATAAAACTTGAAGTGTTTTTATTTAGTATCATATGAAGCCAATTACAGTGACAATTTTTACTCTCCTTGTCTTGTACAGTAAAACTCTTTATAAATGTTGTGGGAATATGAAGAAAAGTAGAAAGTCATTGTTACTTCCAACAGTAAGAGGAGAAGCTTTGGAAATTATTCTGAATGGAGCATAGCTAAAAAAAATTTGGTTTGAGTCAGCTGTGTATTAGTCTATTTTCATGGACTTGTATATTGATCTTGAAAGTTAGAATGTATTTTTGTGATGAACAGTAAAACACAAGGATGTGAAATGCAAACATTAGTATAATCTGATGCTTGTAACTTGATAATTGATATTTACATGTATTCATTCTAGTCATATTTTGAAACCTTTTAGCTTGAAGCTTTGGTGGAAAGGTTGTTATTTGACTGATAACTATTTCTCTCTTTATCATATGGCAATCTAACTTATATTACTGATTGTTTCGTATTACATGCTCAATCAATTAAGGTTGCTTGAACAACGGAATCATACAAACAAGCAATGAAACATTATTTCTCTATACTTTGTAATTTTTTTTTTACTTTTATCTGTATGAGTTGCATGTCTTTCTGTCACTTTGAAACATGATTCTTCTATAATTTGCATTTTGTACTTTTCTTTGCATGCTCAGTCCATGTTCAGAGTTTTTTTTATTAGAGCGACTTATGTTTTAATGGGATCCCATCACCTTCACAAAGTTATCAAAATGCTAAACTGCTGAAGTAAGTTGTTTCATGAATTATTTGGTAAACTATGAGTGTAATTTATACTTGAGAGTTTTTATGGTATGTTACACCTTCGGCCTTTGGCTTCAGATTTTTCTAGTGGAATGGACAACTTGTGCAAAACTTAGGATGTTTCTAATAAAATTGGTGGTAGACCCTTTTATTTAGTACTTGAGGATAATAGTTTGCATGATGTGTTTCCAATGGATAAAGCACTTATTGTTTGTGGGACATGGCAATAGTTTCAACCTATCACTTTTAGATTGTCCCTATCAATTATACTAAAAAAAACTGTCTTGCAGAATTCAGCTGTTGCTGATTGCCTGTTAAGCTGTTATATAATATTGAAGACGTGTAATATCCAAAGAGAAAATAAGCAAAAAAAACTGTTGTTTGTGTACTTTCATAAAGGAATAGTACTAAAATACATGTTCTTCGTAATTATCATGGCCTGCTACATGATATTAATGTTTACCAAGTTCATTGCAAAACTGAAAGGTTTCTCATACATCATAATTTGGTAATCCTCATCATATGTAAAATAGCTTGAAGACGTATCTGAGGAGGAAATTAACAAAAGAATTGATGTCTATTTTTATGAATAAATATTTCTAAAATACAAGCAAAAACTTGTCACAAACACTGATAGCATGATAACTTGAATGAGAATATGCATTCTAAAAAAGGAGATATGTACAAGAAGAATTGTTTTTTGCCCAATTTACTTGTTTTTGTCCAATCCATAAGAATATAAATACATCAATATGAAAATGGCCATCTGGCTTGTAGAAATTGAGAATGTTGATGGAGCCACTGTGTTTGTGCCATGGAGGGGGGTATGTATAATTTCCAGAGGTTGAGATGAACATAACATATTCTTGGGCATCCCACCAGAGTCTGCCATGGTCAATTTTATGTTGCCTCTATCAGTGCATTTGGCTATATTTATCAAGTTATTTTAAATCTAGGAAACTGATATCTTGTTGAATATCATTGAAATTGACTGATATAGGATTTATTTTAAAGCTAATACAGGCAAACTGGGATTGGGTATTTGATCATGTTCTATATAATCCTATAATTGAACTTTGTGTAAAGTTCCTTTGAAACAACTTAATCACCTGGGAAAAAGTTTAATTCTAGATAAGAGGAAACTTTTTCTAAATGATTCTTTGAAAATATACAGTTTTGAACATTAATTTTGGGAAATTTGACTTTGATCTACTTTTACTGCACATCTATCCACGTCATCATCCCTCGGGAAGATGTTTGCTAACTTAGTATTTCTCTCATTACTACCCAACTCCTACATGGTTTCTTTTGTTGAAGAGGATCTCTAGAACAGTTTCCCTGTGATGTCGTATCTTGCATAAGCATCCTTCAACTTCAGGTCACACATAGGCCATAGCAGTTGTCACGTTATGCTCAATTGCATTTGCATGTTAAGAATCAAAATTGATGTGATTGCTATGTGGAAGCATAAGCTGTGCAACTATGAGAATATTGGAAGTTAAGCATTATAATTCACAAGCCTTTGTTTTACAGGTTGGGTGCTGATCATTCTTCAAACACTAATTCTGGAGCTGTCAGGTGTGCGATCTGTCAAGTTGATCAAAATGCGGGTGATGGTTTGTCTATTAACGGAGGCAGCTCATATATCTCTCACTCATCTAACCACTGGGTTGGTCTATTTCTTTGTGCTGATTGCCAAAAGAAGAAGGACGCTATGGAAGGGAAACAATCAAGGCGGCAAATGATAACCTCGTGAGACTCTTAATACTTGTGCCTTGGCGTAACTCAGACCGTGCGATTGTCCATGACAGGCATTATTAGGCTGCTGCGTGTATAAAATTAAAGGTGAATAAGTTGTTCTTGGCTTCTTGCTGGTTGTATTTTTTGCTTCTGAGGTTCTGTTTCTTGATTCCCTTGGCGAACTAACCGGATTGCTGCTCTCTCAGGTTGTGATAATTTTGTTTGCTAACCGCTTGAAATTTGTAAGGAACGCTGTTGGTATAGTGATATTCTTCTAGACTCTTTTGCCCTTGTGCATCAAGTACTATGTACATAAATGTACCACGTTTAAGTTTGGGTACGGGAAATATGAAAAACAGCATGAAGTTATGTTTCTTTTTTTTTCTTTCAAAGATTGGCATTAATAGCATTAAAAGAACGTGCTTATTGTTGGCAGTTGCTGGACACTGGGCCGTGTTGGACCCCCAATTCATGACGTTGTTTCCGTTTTCAAAAGTAGCGTTGTTGAGTCTCGTTGCTTAACAAAGCAGTTCACTTTTTAAATCTGCAATTATAACTAGTACATCATATGGGCGCTTATAGGCATGACTTGCCAGGAGTATGGTACTGATCCAGGCACCTTTACAGCAATTCCAGACTGGAGTGGTTCTGCTCGACTTTATCCCTCTTATTTTCAGATGCCGTTTTTTTTTGTGTCAAGTAGATTTATATTTTCTCTCTGAAATTTAATCAACTGCAACTGTAGTTGGTGTCTTTCAAGAGAAGTAGTTGAAAAGTTAAAAGGTTTCCGGTATATAAATTGGGATGCATATGGTGTTGCCCGAACCAACTGGTCAAAACAAGTCAAGCAGTCTGAGCCATTTGGTCGAGCTTGGTATTCTGCAGATCAATTGTGTAGTTTTTAGGTTCGAAGTATTGAAATGTTGAGAAAAGTTCGTTTTGCTATTTTGGGTGTGCTCTAAGGTGATGTTGGTTGCAAGGAAGCAAAATTTGTTCGTTCCCTAAACTGTGGTTCCCACGAGCCTAGTCAGACTTCTTGAAGTGCTGTTTTTGGTGATTGGTTCGTTGAAAATGAGGGTCCAAAAGAGTCTTTTTTTATATTAACAAATATTATAAAGATTATAATATTAATAGCCGTTTATATATTTAGCTAGTATTAATCTATAAATATTATTATAGAAAAAAATATTGATACATCAATGTCAAAACAAAATCTAAATAACTATTAAATGTCATTCTAAAAAATATAAATAATAACAAACTTAATAATAGTTATAATTTTCCTATCAATATTTTTAACAATATATATATTTATTAGAAATCAAAAAAGTAATTATCAAAAAATTAACGAATGAACTCAATTCAACTAAATTGCAATTACAATCCAAAATAAATCAAATCAATGTGTATTTTGAAGAAGTCATGTAAGCCACGGAAGATTGGAAGTCCGAAAATTTCCTCACAACCAAGTTCCAAGAAACTAGTTTAGAAGTCTCACTTCTCTATTCCAAGCCCACTTTCTTAACATCGTATAAATTTTTAAGTTCTTAAAAAATATCTGTATTTTAAATATTAAAAAACTACAATTATTGTACTAAAAATATATTAATCTCAACAAATAGAAAATAAATTCAAAATTCTATCCTAAAGTTGTTGATAACATGATTGATAGGATCAAACTCATTGTATATTATACAACAAGTACATGTGATAAATTTTAATTTTGATTTTTGAGGTAGCATGGTTGAGTTGCTATAGTCTGATTTCAAGAAAAATGTGGCTCGTTTAAGGTTGAAAATGTTTCAAGCCAATTAATGTGGTTAGGCTTGTGGTAACTCAAATCAAACCATGCATGCTCCTGGTACAATTGTTGATTGGGTGTATCTTATTAATCGATGGTCGGTCTTACAGTATTTTACAGTTGTTCTCAATTATTGTATAAAAGTATTTGCATATGACTATATAATTGTATGTGAGGATTTATGTTACTATAAAAAAGCATTTGTAGGACCATATAATTATACATTTGTAGAAAAAGTACAAAATGGGGGATGATATTTTTCATTATATTTTGCTTTATCATTCACAATATTTCGGTTATACCATGTGATGTTTGAATGAGGTCGACACAATTTACTTGCGTCAGTGTAGACCTAAGTTGACGTTGATTTTCATTTAATGATTGAAGTTGATGTTCAAAATATCGATATTCATTTTTGGTTCGAGAGGGGGTATGGCAAAAAGATAAATCAGTTTTTGACAATTTGTGGAACAATTTATCGATATTATTTTTTAATTAATTATATACATATATATAAAAAAGATAGAATAGGTCCATGGACTCATTCTACATAAAATGAACCCCTATGTTTTTTTTCAAAATCCACTTATCATATTAAAATTACAACCATTGTATTTGATTTACATCATCTATAATGTTTACATACCAAACATCATGATCTCGAAATTTCTCTCATATATAAATGAATATTTTTGAGTAAGAATAGCTATTTGAACTATGAAAAATAAATTAATTATTGTTTCTCAAAATTCATGTGTTAAATAAACTTGACTAAAATTATTTGTTGTACCTATGGTTCAAAAACTCGAGTGATTTAATTACTTATATCATAAATAGATTGAAATATTCAAGTAAAAGTTGTACAAGTTTAATATTAAATGATCCATTACTAAACAATATGCTTATATTACTAAAGGAATCACTGCAATTACAAAATTAATGTTTATATTACAAGACAAATTGGGGCTCAATTTTAAAAGCTAAACCCCTATATATAATATTTACAAATATTTTAACTAGTAAAAATGACTTTTGTAGCAATGTAGCATAAGAACATCACATTTCACATGTTCGTACATACTGAAGTAAAATAACTAGTCATTAACGATAAATATATAAATTGAGCATTCAAAACCAATATAATTACATTATTGGATTCTTAATTAAAATGCAATCAAACCCAACAAAGTCGTGTTCTAGATTGAAATACAACACAAAAAATAAAGTCTAATATTCTAATCAAAATGCAATATAAGAAGCCGTTGATAATTTGTTGATATTTAGCCCCTTTTTGTTGATAACTCATCGATAATTTTATTGATCTTTTGAGGTGATAAATTTTGATGACCTTGCTAGTATGTATACTCCAACATCACTAAATAATAAGTGATGAATAGGGCCTACAACCTTGAGTCTATACTAGAGTATCTTATAGCTTAAGTATTTTTCGGTGGTACAAAAATAAAAAGAATTTGGTTTAAAGAGGTCATGGGCTATAGTCACTAATCGTAGATCAGGTTGAGTGGGCTTTGGACTTAAACCTTGACAAGTGGTATCAAAGTCGGAAGTGTGGGAAGATGAAAGTACTTACACTACTTAGTGATCAAGTACTTACACTGCTTGGTGATCTTAATTTGGATTTTGACAAGAACATCAAGAGTTTACGTAGGGAGAATGTACTGATCGTGTTAGTTTATATAGTCCCAAATTACTTAATAAAAATGATGAGTGGGAGCTATAAGGTAATGAGACTATATTAGTGTACCTTACGTCTTAAATGTTTTTTTCAATGATACAGAAATAGGACTCTAGTTCAGACATTGATTGTGTGTTGGGCCAAATAGGCTTTCAACTCGAATCTTAACATAAATAGTCATCGATGAAGGATTACTGGTTCAGTAAGCCTATCAAAACAATAAAATGATTGATAAATAACCGATAATTTTTGATAATTAAAATGTCATTTGAGATTGCATTTTAGTGGGTATTTGAGCGCTCATTTCACTAGGTCAACACTCAATTAGACTATCAAATGTGGTGTGAGTAATTAATCTAACTAATCCTTTTTATTTTTGAAATGTAAATTATGTGTTATATCATTTGGTTAATGTAGACACCCCAAATTTCTAATTTTGCAGGATAAGGATGTGGTGGCTGAGCTCTAACCCTATCAAGGCCCATTTGGACCTATTTAACCTATTTGGGCCCATTTAATGCATTTGGGCCCATTGAAGCCCACTTGGGCCCATGAGGGCCCACAAGTCCCACATAGGCCCATGGAGGCCCATGAAGTCCATTAATCCCAAATTGAACCTAGAAGCCCATGAAGGCCCATAATGAGCAACCTAGCCCATTCCTTTTCTTTCAATCTCACATTATTTCTCCCTCCCCGCATGCATAAAAGGATTTGATCATTTTTCACCAAAAAGGACACCTCACCGAACCCATTCTTATGCTGCCAGAATCCTTACCATGGCGTGGGGGAC
>JAMKQA010037184.1:0-16603 GCA_024699735.1 Posidonia australis | reverse complement strand
TAATGTCCTCGCTCTATATGGACGAGCACATTGCGAGGATAAATCCTCGCAATATTGATTTAACGATGTACGTAGCTACGAGGACAATTAGTCCTCGCTACGCAGTATAACGAGGACTTTGCGAGGCATTTGCGAGGACTTCGCGAGGAAAATTGTCCTCGCTAAACGTCGATTTTGTTGTAGTGTTTGAACATCTGACGTTTTCGTCAAGTTTGCAATCATAACCAAGCAACGTAGAATTCTAGAGGTGGATCTCACTCATTTGAGTGTATCACTTAGTTCTCACATTTTCAGTTAATCCAGGCTTGATACCATTTGTAAGGATTCAGGCTCAAGTAACCTATAGCAACCTTAGACCTAACAATTAGGTTTAAAATACTTAAACTGAAGTTGATATGGTAACTGATTCAAGTCTTTTTTTAGCTCACTTACATCTTATTTTAAGTAATGTGGAACTAAATCGTAAAATGCTACATTGTTCCTTTAATATAATAGATTTAATTATTTATTGTGTATTGACCAATTTGAATATTTGACCTACTCACAATCTGTTAGGATAATAGGTTGGGTTGAGATATGGGCTAAGGGTTGGAAAAATAGGTTATCACTAGACCCATAAATCTGTTATGTCAAAAAACAAGTTTGACCATAAGTTAACCTCTAATTCGATCAACTAACGCCCCTAAATTTAAGGAGCATTCTTTGATGTATGTATTTTCAATTGTATTCAATATTATATTTGAAGTATATACATGAACTTAGCTCGATGCATTGCAATATGATTATCTGATATGAGGATTCTTCAGAAGAAGAAAAACTATTGATTGGTAGTTGAGTCACAAAGGTGAACTTGATTGATTGCAAAATGTATTGCACGTTAGATTTTCAATTTTGTTTCAATTTATCATGTATCTATCATACAACACTAGAAACAAATCAAACAAAGACTTTTAGGCCATGTTTGGTTGACAATAATCAAGTTATTGAATGTAATCCAAATACATTCCTTTCTTGATTATGATGTTTGGTTCATTAAATTAAACATCGTAATTGAATTTCCTTTGTAATTCAATTACCTTATTTGAGTGTAATCTAATTACATTAAAAATATTAGCAATTTAATTACAAAATTCCTCATAACAGTTGCACTAATAACATTGTGTAACCATGTCGGTGGAACCCTGCACGACTCCAAGGTATGTGGAAACACACGAGGAGTCCTGATATGGTTACGGTGAAGATGGTGAATCCGAAGAAGAATAATAGACTCAGAAACACCAAAGAAAGATAAGAAAATGATGGATAAGGAGTCACACCTAGTCTTTTAATGAAAAGACGAAGAAAACCAAGATACATATGAATGCAAGAAAATGCTGCAAATGAATGCGTGTATGCTCCGTACCTAATGGTTGCAACACTTAGCCATTGCAGGCCTGAGAAAGGATAAGGATTCTTGTTACGCATGAGAAGGTGTTAGGCACTCCATGCGCTTGAAGAAATTGGTCTTTCTAGGTTTCCTGCTTGCTAATGATCTAGTGTGTGTATGCTTGCCTACCCCAATTGCACATGCCTAAGATGAATGCGAAAACATGCCAAATCAAAGAGAAGAAATGAATAAAAGAGAAATAATAAAGAAAATAATCCAAGGGACAATGTAGGCATTGAAAATGCCACTTTACTGTACGCCCTTGGGCGATGAGGAAAATCATAAAAATCGGAAATATTCGGAAAGCATCTCGCAAAACAACGGAAACTTAAGAAATCTGAGAAAATCAAATGAGAGAAAATAATCCTCGTTCGGGTCCATGTTGGCATTGTCAAGCCTGTTAATGTACGCCCTCGGGCGAATCAAATCAAAATCATGAAATTCAGAAGAAATTTGGAAAATAAGGCGAAAAGCAAATTTTGAAATAAGTTTGAAATGTGTAAAACTGTGCATATTTGGTAAAATTAGGATTCTTAGGGTATAATCTGCAAATTTGCCAGTAAATCATGTGTTCAGTGTAATTTTGAAGAAATTCAAGATTAAATGTGCAAATTAGTGGACTCATAGATGAAAATATGAATTTCTAAGGACTGATTTGCAAATGTGCCATAAAAACATGCATTCAATGTAATTTTGGAGCAATTTGGAGCTTAAAATGAAAACATATGCACTTTTTGAGTAAAAACATGAATTTCCAGGGTTTGGTTTGCAAATATGCCAGAAAATCATATTTTCAAGGCAATTTTAGTGAAGTTCAGGGTTTTATGTGCTAATTAATGGACTTATGGTGAAAGAAAACTAAACCATAGGGTTTTATGTCAAAATTTAAAGCCTAAAAATTAGTAAAGGAAAAACATAAGGGCCACACTGCAAATTTACCAAAACAAAACATTATTAAAATAACTTATAAATGAATGTAGGGACTGATATGCAAAATAAAAGACCTAAATGCAAAGAAAAGGAAAGAAGTTATTTTTTTAAGTTTTAAAAACACTCGACGGTCACCGACGATTGCACCTCGTCGGCGACCATCACCTTGGAAGCCATTTAGGCCTTCCCCGTCGCCCGATCTTGCATCCAATCAACTGATGAGCAAGAGGAAAGAGAGGGGAGAGGATCTACTGGCTCCGATCGGACTTTGAACGGTCTAGTTCCTCCTCCCACCTCGCTCGCCAGTGTTGCGACTCTAGCGACGGGTCCGGAGAAGACAAAGCCACTAGAGGCGATGGAGCGGCGGTCCAGGGCTCCTGAAGGCTTGACAGCGTGGAGAGGAGAGTTTCCCACCACTTGGGGGCAAGAATGGTGCCGCACATTCCCCTCCCAATCAAGCTTGTCGTCGTCTCCGACGACGTCGACTATGGGGTACGATTGGGGCTCAAAGTGGGGTTTTGAAGCTTCCGGAGTCCAAGGGTAGTGGAAAAGAAGGTGCTTCGATGCTCTAGAGTGAGCTACGCCACGTGAGATGCACGAATGAATTCCATTGTGCTTCGTCTTCTCTAGCGACAGTGAGGCTGCGACCAACGATCTTCTCCCAGAGACTACTAGAGGGGTTGCGTGGCTTCCAGAGTGGAGGAGAAGGAAGGGGAGATCTGGCCTAACCACTCCACACACACCAGGACATGAATCACTCAATGGATTTGTGCCTCCCACCTCTCTCGTCGAAAAATGAGTTCGACGACCCATAAAACTTGAAATTCTGGCCAGCAAGCTTCCAAACTCCACTAGAATAACTCCAAGGAGGTCGAGGAAGATCTAGGGGTAGAAATGGAGGAGAATTGAGCTCTGTTCAGTGGCTTACCTGAGCTGGCAATGGGTGGAGGCTATTCTAGTCGCCGGAGCTCACCGAAGACAGTGGTCGGAGAGCCCTGGTTATCTGACGAAGGCTCCTGAGCTCTGAGCTACTTTCTTCCAAGGTTTCTCAGTGGCTTCAATACTGGATTTCACTGGTTTTCTCTGGTTTGGTCTCCATTGGTGTTTTTCTCTTGTTTTTCTCCCCTTTTTTTTAAGTTGCAAATGGGGTATTTATAGAGCTATATGGTTGGGTGGTTAGAGAAGTGGTTAGGGTTGTTAGGAAAGTTTGTTAGAGTTGTTAGATTGAGTGGGAAGTTGTTAGAGTTGTTAGATTAAGTGGGAAGTTGTTAGGATTAGGGTTTATTAGAATTAGAGTTTATTAGGATTAGGGTTTTGGTAGGATTTGAGTTTATTAGGATTAGGGTTTTGAATTAGGATTTATTAAGACTTTGGATTAGGGTTTATTAGAATTAGGGTTTGTTAGGATTTACATGGGTTTGATTAGGTTTGAGACATAACTAGGGTTTAGGATATGATTTAGTGTATTGATTGTCCTCTAGGGTTTTTTAGATTAAAACAAAGGCTTAGGCTAGTTTTTGTGGATGAAAATTAGGATAAGATGTCAAGTTGGCTTTGGGAAAAAGTGATTGAGAGTCCAGTAACCAAAATTCCACTCTAGAAGAAACTACTTGCAATCCTGCAAAATTGGAGTGTCTACACATTGATGTACACTGATGTTATTGTTACTACAAGGCTCATGTTGATGAGCAACTCTAATCATTGTCGAAGCAAATCTGATGGGTGTCGAAGCAACTTTGGTTGTCATTGAAATAATTTCAATGGTCATCGAAGCAACTTCAACTACTACTAAAATAACTCCAGCCATTACTGAAGCAACTCTGATTGTCGGTGGAACAACATCGACAATCGTCAGAATCGATGATCGTCGAAGCAACTCTGACGACTATCAAAATCACATCAACCACTATCAAAGAAACATTATAAGGTATTATTGACAATTAGTAAAAGTTAAGGATAATGTAAACCGTCTCACCTATTTATTATACAATTTTATTGTATCTTAGAGAATGTTGTTGGGATTCTTTACTTGAAAATGCAAAAATATTATGAGAAATACATGATGTAGAGATTCGCAAGTTGCATGCTTGATATATTATCAAACATGGTTGATGTCGTAGTTAAAATGATCTTATCATATTAGACAATCACAACCGTGTTGATATTTTTAATGATAGGTCTGGATATAAGTAGACTTGACCCATTGTCACTACTAATGATAGGGGTGTATTGAGTAACTAATTAAATATCACTCACGTGTGTTTTATGTTTTACTTGCAAGTGTACATTTTTTGAGTAGCATTCCAATGTAGTTTATATTATAGGAGTTATGTAACCGCATACTACAGGTTTTGGGTAAAGTTTAGTACTTGTTTAGTTTAATTATTTATGTAATTTCTTTGCATTTAATTATCAAGTTCTTTATTTTAAAATAGCTTTAATTATGTTTTGGAATTTTATTGTCGCAACGAGGTCGTGATAGCACCTTACTCTAAGTAATGCTTTGGATCCTAAAGATGATTACAAATAATTCAAAATTAATGATGCTTGTAGTTTGGTATAGAAATTTTATCTTCAAGACTTCATAAATCAAGAGAAAACTTAACTTTATTGGACATTAGTGTATAAATTGAGAAGTTCAATATCTATCTTCTTGTAGATGAATTGATATGTTTTATGTTGATCTTTCTAATTTCAACTGCAACCACTAAATAATCATTCTTAGCTATGATCTTTGTTAAAAATGGACTTCATAGCAAGATAGAAAATGTATTTCTTACATATTTTTGTTGTTGTTTATATCAAAGAGAAATTGTAAAAAATGTTAATAATATTTTATTGATCAATGATTTCTCCAACGTAACTAAATGAAGGGTTCAATTCTGCTGAAGAATAAAGTTAGTTAAGATTTTAGTATTTTTTTATTAGATATCTATGTTACAAATATTTAGATCTATTTTTAGCTCTTTTATGAAGACTAAGGTATCATTTGATAATGCTTATGGGAAAACAAATTATTCTCATAAACAACGTTTTTAAAAAAACTAGTCTTCACAGTTTTTTATAGTCAAATTATTTGAAAGTTTTTATGCATAAAAAAAAAGCTAACTTGATGAAACAATCTAACTTAAAAAAAATTGTTTGGTTCAATTTTTAAGAAATAAGTATTTTTTCCCGTAAACTGGTTCTAATAATCGTTACCAAACGGATCTTAAATCATCCTTTTGGATTTATATAATGTAAAGATTTTTTTTTCCCTACCTGCGTCACCACACACACATACATGCATGGTGATAGGGGTTTCTAAGGTGTTGCTTGGGACTTGGGATTGTGTATGCTCTCTCAAGTCTTGATACTTTGCATGGGACAAAGATAAGGTCAGCTAACATTAAGAGCAATAACGCCGTTGCACTTATCTATGACTATGGCCCAACTTAACCCTTAAGTGATTTTGACTTTTGATCCTTAGTTGGTGTAGACTCCTCTCTGCATATGTATTACATTATTTAATAAGCAAGGAGGAGCTTAAGTGATTTACTATGTATGTTAAGTCAAGTACGAGCTCCTAAGATATATATTAGAACATGTCCTAGAATCCTGATTATGCAGCCATTTGTGTATGTTTTAGATCTAATGCGGCTCTACATTAGATGGTTTAATGAAATGGACTCATGTTGTATGGTTGTATTGTTCGATGTTGAGACTAGAGTGAGATCTCTTGAGATTGGAATTTTCTTTATCTTGTGTAATGTTGGCACTAAGATATATGTTGGAACATGTCAAGATGCACTAGTTGCAGTGGTTGGGATTGGAATTTTTTATTATCACGGAAGTATATCATAACAAGCACATACGTAAAAGATATACACAAATGATACATGGAAAAATCTAATAGAAAAACCATGGGACGCAAAAGGAGAGGGAATCCACAGTGTAATAGGATTTACATGTATAAATATTAACATCAATCTTATTGGTCTCGTTCTAACTCAACATTTCTCTTAGTATGTTTTCACACAGATAAAAGCAGTAGTCATCTATCACCAGAAGTAATACTTGAGTATGAATAAGATGAATCATAAGACCTGTTTATCTAATTATCTAAAACTCATACTCCTACAACATCATGCTGCCAAGAGAACAGCACTGAGGTTCATATAGGGTGTGTCGAAACATGGTGGAGTTGACGACAAGCCAATACTTGTAGATTTGTATTGCAAGCAACATCAAGGAGTAAGCAGTGAAGAAATCAAACACAACGAGGCAAAAACAAATAAAATTAACACAAACTTGAACATTAATGGAGGCTGTGATACTACAAGACTTCGGCCAACTCCCCCATTAAAGTTGGTTCATGTTTCTTCATGGCCTCTTTCATAGCTCTTTTTAGGAAATCAAGAAGTAACAGAAGAAATTCGAAATGGGTCATGGTTAAATGTTGGCCTGTTCAAATGTAAAGCCTAATTGATCTCTCATGCCTGGTTTTTCTTGGCTATGTTTTGTCATAGGTTTGGAGGAAAAGTTTGAGCACACCCTCAACCACCACCACCTTCAAAGGAACATGTACAACGATACAATTAAGGTTGAGCTCGAAGGTGGTAAACAGATATTTGGTGAATACTTTTACCACGTGTAAGAAACAATGGATCTATAAAATGGAGATAAAAGGAAAATCTTATTGCTACTCCATTTTCTCATAATAACACTTGCCTCAACCCTAGAAAACAAGGGATTGATATGAGACTCGCCTGCAACATCATAATGACAATAAATTACCAAGATGGTTAGATTACCTCCACATTTCGTGAATGATAGAAGAAGATTTTCAACAAATTAATGTAATATTCATAGTTCAATTGTTAAAGATGTAAGATATTGATCGCAAAGAGAAGAGAGAAAAATGACCTAAATGTCTCGAGAAGTTTTGATCTTGACCACCCATCAAATCCGACGGTCTACAAAATCGACCTTGTAATTTGAATCATTTGACCTTTAAACCAAGGCAACACTTGACAAAGCTTCTTTAATGCATCATTATTCTATCCCATGTAATTGGTCACCGTGTTATTTTGACATTTCATGATACACAAAGTTGCCAAATATATTGTTCATAATGTGCATCATGTTTTTTTCATTGATATTTATAAGACACAAGATGCATATGCACATATATGTATTAATATTAAAAACATGCATGTTATGCACTTCCTTTTCGATCCATCGAAGCTCATGTTTGGTATTTAAAAGCATTAGATGGATTTTAAAGTCCTTATGAATAAGTAACTAGTTATCTACTTAAAATTTGGCATGTATGTTGCGATATCCATGTCTTACATATATACAAGTTGTTACATATTTAATATAAAACATGACCATAAATCAACCCTCTAATGGATGAAGAGATTATATGATTAGATAATGAATTGAGATTCAGATGATAATAGTGAAATCATATGCAAAATAAAATGTAGATTGCTTATAAGATACCTTCTATAATAAACTTCATGAACTCATCACACAACGAAAACTAGTACATGTTGAACATGGACGATTTGATCAAAATAGAAAATATATTATTGTAATTTATTTTACATTCAATTACCTACATAACATATGATATAAAAAGTAAGGATCAACGGATGCCTTAAAGTTTCGAATGATAAACCAATGCTATAAGTCATTCCTCTTATTTCATTATAAAGGTGTATTAGTTTGTCGTCCTTCTGAAACCCCGTGTGTGTTCGTTTCTTACTCAATTTTTACGTTTCAAAGACTAATAAGCTCCTTTCTTAGCATACAATCAGTCTTAATCGAAACTTACATAAAAAGCGATCGACATTCTCTTATAGAACCCTAGAAGTGTATCGAACTCACACGAAAACCCTCGCCAAACCAATCCATCTTCGGAGTTCAATATCTCCTACCATACTCAACCATTTCAAGTGAAACAAAGTTCATTGGAAAGCTAAACTCCATATCTTTAACCTAGAAGAATCATTTCAGCAATTCATCAAACACATAAGAAATTATTAAGGAATGAATCAAGAAGAGAAACACACCACACCCAACCCTTCCAACCCACCATCCCACCCCCATCCCTATCCAAACCTCAGAAACCGGACACTTTCCAACCGTTGATAACCCCATATCCAAAGGCCCACATTCAAAACTCCATCAGGTCTCGATCCGAGGGACGTCCCTCTCAACCAATCAGCTCTCTCCATTCCACCACCGTTCCTCTCCACCACCGATATAAAATCCCCCTCCTCCACCATCCTCGCCACCCATCTCTCCTCCTCCTCTTCCTCCTCCGACGACCACACCTCTCTTCCAACCAAACCCTGATCTTTCCCAATTCTCTTCCATGGCTGCGACAGAGGAGGCGATCGCGACCACGGAGCCCGCCTCCGACCCTGCCCTAGTCGAACCGGCGACGGAGCCCCCGGCCGACGCCAACGCCAACGCCGTTAAGGCGAAGAAGGCCAAGGAGCCTAAGCCGAAGAAGCCAAGGAAACCTCGCGCTCCTTCCGCTCACCCTCCTTACCTGGAGGTATGATACGAATCAAGCACTACATTCTCTGATCTGTTCTCGCTTTTTTTTGGGCTGTTGTTGATATGATAGCCTAGTTCTAGATCTGCCTTGTCCAATAGTAATTGACGTGTCTGAGCTCAAAAGAATCCTCTAGATGCGTGAAGAACAGTGTTTTTGGTCGTTCTGATCTGGTTTCATTTAACAAACCCTAGATTGCCATACAATTTTACGCTTCGTTTGAAGAGGTGAAGCGTTTTCAGCTGTTCATTTCGTCTGTCCTTCTGGTTCTGTTCTCTTGCTGCTTCAGAAATCCCACTTATCCGAGATTCTGCAGCTGAAAAAGGCTCCTTTTCTTCATTGTTTCGTGTTGTTTTTGTCGATCTAGTTTTTGTTTCCGAGCCCTAGAGTTTACTGATATTTTGGTGTTGTAGATGGTGACGGACGCGATCACGAGCTTGAAGGAGAGGACGGGGTCGAGCCAGTACGCGATTGCGAAGGTCATCGAGGACAAGTACAAGTCCCACCTTCCCCCGAACTTCAAAAAGCTCCTACTTTCCCAGCTTAAGAAGCTTGTCGCTAGCGGCAAGCTCGTCAAGATCAAGAACTCCTACAAGCTCGCCCCCACCACTCCCAAGCCCAAACCCTCCACCGCCGCCAAACCCAAACCCAAGCCCAAGCCGAAGGCGAAAGCCACCACCACCGGTGCTTCCAAACCTAAGCCGAAGGCCAAGGCTCCTTCCAAACCGGCTGCGAAAGCGAAGGCGGTGGCGAAGCCAAAGCCGGCCGCTAAGTCGAAGGCGGTGGCTAAGCCAAAATCCGCTGTAGCAGCGAAGCCAAAGCCGGCAGCGAAGCCTAAGGCGGTGGCGAAGCCTGCTGCGAAACCAAAGGCAGCTGCTACTGTTGCTGGAACGAAGAGGAAGGCGCCGGCTGCCACGGCGAAACCGAAGCCGAAGGCCGCTGGTCGACCTGCCAAGGCGGCCAAGACGTCGGCGAAGGACTCGCCTGGGAAGAAGGCGGCGCCGGCCAAACTGAAGGTGGCCCCGAAGGCGGCGGCGGTGAAGAAGACGGCGGTGGCGAAGAAGCCGAAGAGTGTGAAGTCGGGGGTCAAGGCTCCGGCTAAGAGAGCTGGCCCGGCGAGGAAGGCGAAGAAGTAGTGCGGAGCTGGAAAGTAGTGGGTTTTTCTTCTTGTTTTTTTCCTGTTTAATTTAGTGTTTTTTTCTCTTGTGTTGGTAAGGGTGGTGGTAGTGTGGTGTAAATTGGACGAAGCCATGGGGGGTATGTTTGTACAAACACATCCCAGAAGGAAGGAGTTATAAAAGAGGAATTTTAGAGCAACTGTTTCGATGTTCTTTGTGAGCTTTGGCGTATGGGGTTGCGCTTGCAAGCGTAGTCTTGGTGTGTTGAGGGGCTTGTTTGTAATTTTACTGGTTTGATTTAGACGGGGGCCAACTGTTTGTCTGTTTCTCGTTGCTTACCTTCATGATTCCAACTTCCATACCTGACGACAGGTAATGAAACGTTAATGACGGCGCACGGTAGCATTCTCGTATGGTTGTTTGTTAGCTTGCCGGAGTTTTAATAAAAAAAAGTTTAACTTGCTAAATAAATCCTGCTAAAGTTGGGTCATCTGCACTAACAAGTCACCTTCAAGTGGGAATTTATGTTTTCCTGTGGAAATATCTGCGCATTTGTCATGGGAATCGTTTATGTGATGTGAGGTTTGCTAAAGGTCAATACGTTAGACACGTCGCTTGGTACATGTCGGTACTAGTAATAATTTTACGGTTTTCTTTTGTGGTATTTTTGTTAATGTCTCTTTCTTATAAAAAAAATTACTTTGATGTACTTATTGAATTAAATAATTGTGTTAGATACACATGTCGTGAATATGTGTTATCTATCTTAAATTTAATTTGGGATTAAAAGTAACTACATGGATAAGAAATTATCAATCTATTATTTGGTTAAAAGACGAGATTCTTGACTCCCAACTCTACTCTCTGATTCTCATTCTCTCATCTCCCTCTCTTCCTGCTATCTTCCCTGCACGGAGTTTTTAGGTCATTTGAAGTACATCTGAGGTCAGGAACACTTGTGTGAGAATAATAATAGACACTGTTAGGGTTAGGAGGCAATCGCTAGGGTCATTTAGTGACAGAATCGGGTGATTCCGTGGTCCTCGTAAGTTACATTTAGACCTCGATAATAAAATTAAGGTTTTTTAAAATTAAGACTATATAATTTGTCGGTAAAATTAGAGTTTTGTTGGAATGGAGTTAGGAATTTCCTAATTAGAACTTTTGTTTGTATAATTAGGGTTATGATTTGTCAGGAAAATTAGGATTTTGTTTGATTGACGGTTGATTAGGGTTTGGGATTTATTACACTATTTATTGTTAATTTATTGTTAATTGTAATTTATTAGATTTTGTTAATTGCATTGTTTATTGTTTATTAATAATATTGCATTGGTTATTGTTAATTGCAATTTATTGGGGTTTGTACTGATAAATTTCACTATTTATTGTTAATTATATTGTTGCTTATTGTTAATTTGATAGATCATGTGAGTTTGCATGTTTTAATTGTACTATGTGAGTATTGACATGTTAATTCAAATGTAATGGTAGATGTTCTTAGTTTGTCAATAAGTAGAGTATCAACGAGTCAGATTAGGGGTCAACCTGTTTTATTCTAACGAGTTACAAGTTAGGTTACGATCTGTTTTCTTTACTCTTAACTTAGGGGTTAAATATGTTATTATATAATAAATTAACATGCATATACTTATGATGAATTAAAATATATGTAAACATGTATTATAAATTACAAAATAAACACAATAAACATAACCATCAATCCCTGTCTTAATAGTTTAACAAATTGGTTATGTTTATTGTGTTTATTTTGTAATTTATAATACATGTTTACATATATTTTAATTCATCATAAGTATATGCATGTTAATTTATTATATAATTCACCAAAACTAATAGTTTAATATTTTAACAATTTCAACATTAATGATTTATATTAACAAAATCAAATAAATATATTTTACAAGTTATTGTTATACACAATAATATGGTTAATTAATAGTCTAAATATCTAATATTCTCTATGACGTAATTTTTTTATTATTATACAAAGTAAACAATATATATTATTAAATTAATATTAACATTATAAAGATAAGAGACATGAAAACACATGTTTGTAATAATAAATAATATTTAACGGATTAATGAGTTATGTGTCAATAGGTTTAATTGGGTCTAAAATTTCAATCCTATCCTAAAATAACTAGGTCTACAAGTTATTGTCATACACAACTAATGTAGTTAATTAATAGTTTAAATCTCTAATATTCTCGATAATGTAAAAATGTCTTTTATAATATAAGTAAGCAACACATATTGTTAAATTAATATTGACATTATAAAGACAAGAGACAAAAACACATGTTTGGAATAATAAATAACTTTTAATGGGGTTAACAGGTTGGGTGATATGTTCATTATGTAACTCAATCCGTTAGTGGTCTGGCTAAATGAGTTATGTATCAATGGGTTCAATCAGGTCTAAAATTTCAACCTATATCTTAAAATAACAGATTAGGTTAAATAAATTAACGGATTTGAGTCAACTCATTGCCAACCTTATCAATAAGGATGAGGATAGTTGTACTTGTTACACATTAAAGGTATACTATGGTAGGGTTTGGGCTAAAAACAAGAAAGGAATGATGGTTCCTAAGATGTTTAGGAAATGCAAAGAGGATTTTTTAATAGGAGAAGATTTTTTAAACTTAAACTATGTATGGGGAGCAATATCCCAAAGTATAAACCATGCATTAAATAGAGTCTTACATTACATTCTACAAAGCATTTGCAAAGATCTAGTAACTTGATACCAATGAGGGTACAAGTCCAAGTAAAAGATAATATAAAATCTTATAGTTTCTTAATTCCTCCTTCATTTTCTTCCATTTTGCTTGATATTTTTCGTATCTCTTTGATATGATCTTCAACTCCTCTACCCCAATCACTTTTGGCGAAATATCAACAAGACAAGTTTTCATTTTGTCATATGTAAAAAAGACGAATGTAAGATATTTCATACATTTGATCAAATAGTTGGTGGACACTAAAGAAGAATGACTTCACCATAGGGACACCTAAAAAACTTCTTACCTTTGGTGACCTTTTGAGTTAAGACGTGTAGGACACATCGCTTTGAACAATGACAAGTAGGCATCCACACAAATGGGAAAGAAACGAAGGAGCTCATGTTGCAATACATAGAAGAAGAAGAGGAAGAGGAGGAGGAAGTGATACCACAGTTGGGGAATTAACTTAAACTCGATTTGAGGGTATAAAGTGTGAGTAATGGTCATTGAAGACCATTTGTAATGAAGGGTGGTGAAACAGACGACCGTTTCACCCATTTATGGCTATAATGACTGGAAATCAAAGCCATTGAAGGTCAAATTTACTCCGGCGGTTACAAGGCCTTAATGTTCGGAAATCTAACGGCTTGGGTGAGCCAATGGAGGAGGGGCGGAGGAGTGGTGAAGGTCCCCTATAAATAGAGGACGAGACCAAAAGGTTTGAGATAAGAAAAAGGGTCTTCTCCTACTCACCACACGTCGGAGCCCTAAATCAATCGACGGAATTCTCTTCACTGTCGGCGGTTTTTCCATCAGTGGTATCAGAGCCAGAAGACCATCGTCGCGCCTCCGGATTGCCTGCCCGCACACTGTCGGAAGCCCCTCCGCCCGTGTTCTGTCGTCACCCCGCCCTTGTTCCGCACGGTCGACCACGCACCCAACAGTCGATCGCCCCTGTTCTGCGCACCGCACGAGCTCCACAACCCCCGCGAGCACCCCGCCCCAGTTCTATGCGCCGCATGAGCTCTGCAACCCCCGCGAGCTCCCCGCACGCACCGTCGCCCAACGCTACTGTTCGCCCGCCGCCGTTGCACACTGTCACTTCCTGGACGCCGCGAATCACCACAGCTTCCCACCTACGTGCGTTGCCACTCGAGATCGCGCACCCGCCACTACAGTCGACCTTGAAAGCTCCACGCACGCACCCGCCAAAGCCCGCGTCGCACCTCACCCGTCGCTCCATCGCTTCCCACTCGCCGCAGCACCGGAACGCCCGAGCCCCTCCGCCAGTGCCCTAGCCTCTCCCACTTGCCCCTTTTCGATCGTTGGTGGAGGTATTAACATCGATATTGTTATTAATAAAAAAATATATATGTTGTTGGAAATCTAAAAAAAAAAACTTTGCTTGTTTTAAATAGTACTTGCATGATTTAGGTTGGGAAATTGGAATTTTATTTGATTTTTGAAATTAAAACATTGTTAGATCATCAAATTGTTAATTTTGAAATTGTATAAATTTCTGGAATTTATTTTCTAGTAGAAATTTATTTTGAAAGTTATTATAAAATTAATAATTTTCTGGAATTTAATTTCTTGTTAGTAATTTAAATTTTTTGTTGAGAGACAAAATTTTAAATTTGGAAATTTCTTTTTTTTTGTAACAAAATGGCTAGCAAACTGTTCTCAATTGAAATGGCAAAAATTGAGAAATTGAATGGGGTTAACTATGAGATGTGGTATAGGAAAATAAAACATGCATTGGAATATGACAATTTGGAACATGTAATTGAATCTAATCCTCTAGGAGGAAATAACATTTCTGAAATTGAAGTTAGGAAATGGAAAAATGAAGATAAGAAAGCCAAAAGTTTAACGTTCATGTTTATGGATGATAGTTTAATTAAATGTTTCGAAATTTACACTACTGCTTACACACTGTGGAATGCTTTGAAAGAGAAATATGACAAAAAATCTGAGATGAACACTCAGTTTCTTTTTCAAAAGTATAACTCTTGCAAAATGTCGGAGGAACAAAATATAGTAGAACATGTTAATAACATGATTGTCATGGCAAAGGACTTAGCTACTGCAGGAACACCCATACCAGAAAGACTGTAAATAGTTACAATATTAAGTAGCTTACCACATAATTTTGATATGGTAACCACATCTCTTAGGTCAACCCCACTTCAACTTTCTAAATTGCCAGTTAGGTAGAGTACGGAACAGGAAATAATGACTAGCCGGAAACGTTATGAATCCAATCTGGAAGAAGCAAATACCGCATTTCAGAAGCCCAGGAATAATAAAAGGAAGAACAACTATAAGCCAAACCAAGCATAAGGAAAGAAACCACGAGGTTCTTGTCATGCTTGTAGCCAATTTGGTCACTATAGGGCAAACTGTTCGAAAAAGGACGGAAATAAAAGGCAAGATCTCAGAACAAAATGCGAAGAACAAGAAAATTTTTGTCGACATTGTAGAATGTAATAATGTTGTTGCTCCAAATTCAAATGAATGGTGGGTTGATTCTAGTGCCACAAGGCACATTGCCAAAACAAAAGTAGGACTGGAATTATTTAAAGAATTCAGTCTTGCGGAACAACGCATCTATATGGGCAACAATACCTATCTAGATGTGAAAGGAGTTGGCACCTATCGTTTGGACTTGGGGGACAGCATTATGGTTCTAAAAGACGTCCTTTATGCACCTGGCATGAGGTGGAATCTGATATCAGTCGGCACTCTTATGAAAAATGACTTGGAAGTTCGATTTTATAACAAAGGTGTATCCATAGGTAAAGACAAAAAAGTCTTTGCTATGGGAAATTATGAACCGGAATATGACTTGTTTTGTATTCCTATTGTTAATGTTGAAATGAATAATATTGAAGTGGCTTCTGGTTATACCTTGTGTTATTTAACGGAAAGTGAATTGTGTCATTTAAGATTGGTTCATGTTAACATGCATAAACTGAAACATATGATAAAATTGACTATGTTACCTCATATGAATGATATGGAATTTGAAAAATGTCAACATTGCTTAGTTGGAAAAATGACGAAGAAACCCTTTGGAAAGGGATATAGATCAAATGAATTATTGGGCTTAATTCATTCTGATGTGTGTGGTCCACTTAGTGAATTATTGGGCTTAAAACATCTAATCATAAGGAATATTTTGTGACTTTCATAAATAATTTTTCAAGATAATCTTATGTGTATTTAATATCTCATAAAAGTGAGGTATTAACGTGTTTTAAGAAATATAAGTTGGAAGTAGAAAACCAACTTGGAAAGACAATTAAGGTGTTAAGGTTAGATAGGGGAGGAGAATACAATTCAAAGGAATTTGAACTGTATTGTAAAATGCATGGAATTAAAAGGCAAACTACAATGCATTATACACCACAACAAAATGGTGTGGCAGAAAGGAAAACAGAACTCTAATGAATTCTGTTAGATGCATGTTTTCACATTCAGGTCTCTATAAATAATTTTGGGGAGAAACTTTATTTACAACAAATCAAGTTTTGAATAGAGTCCCCTCCAAATCTGTGCCTACCACACCTTATGAGTTGTGGACCGGAGTAAAGCCCATTTTGCATTATTTAAGGAAATGGAGTTCTATAGCTCATGTACTTATTCCTGGACAATTAAGGGATAAGTTGAAATCTAGAACTATTAAGTGTACATTTATAAGCTATTGTGAAAATTCTTTTGGTTATAAATTTTATAATAAAGAAAAAGGAATTATTGAAAGTAGAAATGCAACTTTTCTGGAAAGCTCAAATGAAAAGGAGCAAATTGAGACAGAAAAGGAACC
>JAMKQA010037183.1:0-10611 GCA_024699735.1 Posidonia australis | reverse complement strand
TGGTGCGCCAACTTGGTGCGCCATCTTGGTGCGCCAGCTCTGCTCACAAATTGCTGAACTCTGGCTTGCTAATGGGTTTGGGGTCTGGTTTAAGGGCTGATCACATCCAAAGCGACATACGGATTCTCATTCCTGGGTTACCTCAAAATCGGGGTGTCTACAGAAGGCACACCTCTATTTTCAGCATTTTTCTTGCATTTTAGCTTGCATTTAGGCATGTAGAAAGCAAGGATGATAAATCGCTCAAGATATTAGATCTCTAATCTTATTATGCAATATTCTTGCATCAACTCTTGGCCCGGCACATGAGCGATATTTCTGAGCATTAGGACACACCCCTACACATCATGCACCTATACTGTAGACACCACAAGCATTTGCATGGCATGGCATATCGCCCACGGGCGTACAGCAAAAGGCTGAAAAGTCGATATTTCATAAGCAAAAGAGAAATCATTAGAAGATCGATTTATTGGGCGTGCGAGGGTGCCTAACACCTTCCTCGTACGTAACAGGGATCCTTACCAGCATTTCTGGTTTGCGCAGCCCCTTTTTATTTGCTTTGCATGATTTTTCATGTGTTTATGGTTTTCCTCGTCTTCCATAATAGACTAGGTGGCGACTCCTGCATTTTTTGCATTTTTTTTCTCCTTTTCCTTTTGCCGTGGCTTTGCCGCTTTTTGACACATATTACCTATTTGTGGCCACCCCCGTCGGCATGGTTACAACTACCTCAGCAAAAAGTTCAATGACTGTGAGGTTAAATACAGCCCGATAGAGAAGGTCTGCTTATCCCTGGTGTGGGCCACACAGCGCCTCCGACATTATATGATGGCATATCGTGTTCTCTTGTTATGTCGGCATGACCCAATTAAATATTTGTTTCAGAAGCCAGCTTTGGTGGGCAGATGCGTTAAATGGCAGGTGATGTTATCCCAATACGATATCACCTTTGTCACACAGAAGTCCATGAAAGGACCAGCCAAGGCGGATCACTTGGCCGACTTACCTTTGCCAGAGTACCAGCCTTTGCAGACCCAGTTCCCAGATGAGGATATATTATTTGCAATGGGTGACGAGGAACTAGAGGGGCCTCAGAGTGAGCATCAATGGTGTTTGTATTTTGACGATGCAGTCAACAAGCAAGGAAGAGGCATCGGTGTAGTTTTAGCAACGCCACAAGGACAGCTTATTCCCTTTGCAAGGAAGCTGACATTTGAATGCACCAATAATGAAGCCGAATATGAGGCTTGCATCTTAGGCTTACAGATAGCAAGAGACCAAGGCGCCCAAGAGCTCCATGTATTTGGTGACGCCATGCTGGTTATCTCACAGGTCAATGGTGACTGGAGGACAAAAGACCAGAAGCTTGTATTGTACCATGAACACCTGTTGAAATTGACTAAAGAATTTGAAGATGTCAAGTTTTCCTTCATGAAGCGAGCCAAGAACGCATATGCAGACGCCCTGGCAACCCTGGCATCATGGTTATCACTCCCAGAGGCACAAGCTATAGACATTTCAGTCACATGCATTGAACAGCCGGCACATTGTCTGCATATCCAAGAGGCATCATCATCAGCTGAACCGCCTTGGTATAGTGATATTGAAGCATTTTTGAAGTCCGGTAGTTTCCCTCCTGGCATTTCTGCGTCGGATAAGAAGACCCTGGCACGATTTGCATCCAAATATGTGCTCGGGGCCGGGCAGCTATACAGAAGATCTTATAATCAGATGCTCCTCAGGTGTGTAGACAAAAAGGAGGCAGATGAATTAACATTGAAAGTCCATGCAGGCACCTGCGGCCCACATATAGACGGGGTTCTTTTAGCCAAGAAAATCATGCTACAAGGGTATTTTTGGTCCACCATGGAAACAGACTGCTGCCATTTTGTTAGAAGATGCCACAACTGCCAGATACACGACAATTTTATACATGCTCCCCCACAGCAATTGCATAGCATGTCGTCACCCTAGCCATTCTCTACTTGGAGAATTGATGTTATCTGGGCCATTCATCCTGCAGCATCCAATGGGCACCGATATATTCTAGTAGCCATTGATTATTTTACGAAATGGGTCGAGGCGGCATCCTACAAAATAGTCACAGCAACTATCACCGAAAAATTCATCAAGAATAATATTATCGCCAGATATGGGGTTCCATTTGCTATCATTTCAGACGACGGAACTAATTTTATAGCAAAGAGAGTTGAGGATTTTCTCCAGAGTTGCAAGATCAGACATCACAGATCCTCCCCTTATCGACCTCAGATGAATGGGGCAGTAGAGTCGGCTAACAAGAATCTGGTAAAGATCTTGAAGAATATGGCCGAGACTCATAAAGATTGGCACGAGAAGCTACCCTATGCATTATGGGCTTACAGAACCTCCATCCGGACATCCACAGGAGCAACACCTTACTCTTTGGTGTATGGCATGGAAGCGGTCCTTCCCTTCGAAGTCGAGATTCCATCATTAAGAATCTTGAAAGAGGCGGAATTAGAGGAGGCTGAGTGGGTACAAGACCGTAATGTCCAGCTTGATCTTATTGATGAGCATAGGTTGCAAGCCCTACATCATGCCCAATGCTACCAGAAGAGAGTGGCCCAAGCTTATTAGAAGAAAGTCCATCCTAGAAGCTTTGAACCAGGGGACTTGGTCCTGCGTGCCATTCATTTGTCAGATACACGGGGAATATTTAGACCCAACTGGTGCGGACCTTTTGTGGTTAAGGAGGCCCTGTCAGGGGGTGCAGTCCTCCTTGAAGGCATGGATCATACAGAGCAATCAAAGCCCGTCAATGCCTCCTACTTAAAGAAGTACTATCAATGACTCTCAGTCGATCCTAATGCCTTGCACCATGAGTCATGCATTTTATATTCTTTGCGTTTCTAGCACAACATGAATAATCATCTGCACCCTTTTCTTTTGTTTAGCATCATCATTGCCCAATGAGGAAAATTGGTAGCCTGCTTGCGTAAGATGTGTCAAGTCTTCTTCATGTGCTACTACCCTAGAAGCTTAGGGTGTGAGAGAGAGATTTTAGAGGAATGGGCTAAATGCACAAGTTCCCACGGAACCTATATCTCGAGAGGGAGTAAAAATGTTAGGTCTAGAAAGAGTGTGAGCTGTAAAGAAAAAATACACAAGACCTTGGAGCACAAAAGAAATAAGGAGACAGAAGTAGCAGACAGAAGTTGAGCTCCACTGAGAGAGGCATGCGAACAACCTTACTCCGACCATTTAGCTTGGAAAGGAGTCGCAGCATGCACTTACCAAGCCCATATGATCAAAGGGACTAGCCACCCCTTCAGCACAAGGGAAATAGTAGCCACCCCCCTCAGCATAAGTGTTTATTACCTCCAAGCAGGAGTACGGTAAGTCAGCGTGCCTATGAGGCCCATGAATCTGGAGGAGAGCCACAAATAAACCTAAGTGCCTAGGTTAGTGCCACATGAGTTGAGGACAGTGTCACCTTCTATCGCAGGCAAAACATGCTTCCTTGGCGCTGAGGGCACCAATATATTAGCCATTTCTTTGCACTTGCATTTTTTGCACAACATCTAGCATAATTGTGTTTGTTTTGCAAAGCATTTTGTTCGCATTCCGGCCAGGGGCATGTCAGCTGCCTTATGAGTCGTGTAAGCATTTGGCTAGGGTGCATTCTAGTCAAGCATATTTGTATTTATTTTGCAAAGCATTTTGTTCGCATTTCGACCAGGGGCATGTCAACTGCCTTATGAGTCGTGTAAGCATTTGGCTAGGGCGCATTCTAGTCAGGCATATTTGTATTTATTTTGCAAGGCATTTTGTTGATATTTCGACCAGGGACATGTCAGCTGCCTTATGAGTCGTGGTTTGGACAAGCAAGCATTCGGCTAGGGGCATGATGGTCACTTCTTAAAATGGAGGGATTTGAAATCAGGGACAGGCCAATTAAATTGATCTTGGAAAGCAGATATAGGCTTACAAGAATCAGTATAAACAATGCAAAGCAACACCAGTGTCAACAATTTTATTATGGCCTATCATGAATACAAATATCGTTAATCAACTCGGGGCCTCTTTGAACTGCTAGCCTCCATGAAATTGGTGCCACTAGGCGGAATCTCGCTCAGGGGCCATGTCTCCCTTATCTCAGCCTCATATCCCGCTGTACAGCCAGAGCCTTTGATAATGGCAAGACTGGAAGACTTGATACCAGCACTCATTTGTCGGGCCAACTCAGAAGTAGATGCATTTGAGCCAGCAACATGCTTTTTATATTCGTCAGGGCAGGGGCTTTGCTCAATGGAGTCTTGGCAAAAACCAAACTGGCGAAGGACCCAGACGGGGTGATACTCCACGCCTCCAGAGAATCCAGGGAGAACCACAAGTCGCATGTCCGTGACATTAAAGAAGGCAGTAAAGGTCCGGGATGCAGAGGATATAATGCACCATGTCACAAAATCCACATCAAGATTCCGTAGTTTGTCGCACAGCTCTTGTACTCTTGGGAGTGTCCTTGAATGATGGGTGCGGCTATAGACTTCAAAAGCGGAAGGCCGAGGGTGCAGAATCTTCATTCCCATATGGGCAGCAAACCAAACCTGGCAAAAATGGAGTTATGGTTAATGAAAGCACAGCAAAGTATTATTCAATGATCTGCTTACTTGCACCAGGGTGCCACATCCATAGAAATGGTAGGAGCGTTTCAACGCTCGATCCAAACCAACATAGGTTTCGGCAAGCAGGATAGGGGCCAAGTCGATCTGGCGAACAACTACCGCCCAGGCTATTTCTGCCACCTCAATAGCCACAGTCGTCCGGCCATGACTAAAGATCAGCTCCCCAAGGTAACGCAGCACAAAGCAATAAAGCCATAGGGTACCCATGGAGGAGCAGGCACCAATGATTGCATCAAAATAATCCAGACGCACCATGGGTGTAGGACCATCTCGGCAGATGAGTTTCTCCTCATAGACATCTTTGGCAATACACGTGAGTCGGCTCACGACGTGTACATAACTGGCATGGCAGGTAAACACCGGTGGGGACATGAATGGTGACAGACCACAGAGTCGTCTGACTTCCTCTAGAGTTAGAGTCATCTCCACCTGCCCAAAGCGGAAAACATGCAGGGCTGGCTTCCAAAATCGGGCCATGGCACACAATAGATGCCAATTAACCTCCACTTTGGCTATACTCAGGAGGGAGGAGGAAATACCCCAAATCCGGAGTTGCTTCCGATCATCGGTTGTCAAAGCGTCAATCCAGCCAAGTAGGGCGTCAGAGCAGTGCATAGGGGTCACCATGGTAGGATAACTTTGCAGGCACAGATTTGATCCAAATATGGCAGTAAAAAGGCGGAACTTAACATAAGTATGGGGCAAGCACAGCAATCTAGCATGATGTGATATAAGAAGCCTATGCAAAGATCAAGAAGCATGTTCCAAAGTTCGCAGCCATGAAAGTGATATAATACATAGCAAGTCTGCAGGAAAGTAGTAGGAAAGCAACAAGAAAAGCACGTAAAATAGTAGCTCTTACCATGGTAATGCAGAATCCGTGCCCAGGAAGATCAGAAAATAAGCAAAAAGTGGAGAAGCAAGGTCTACCGCTGTGTTTTTTCAGAAAAGACGGCGTGGTTTCTCGCAGGGCGTGGATTTATATAGAAGAGCAAAAGGGTTTTCAGCAAAAATGGAAAACAAAACTCGACATTTCTGGAGACGCACCTATGAGGTGCATCTATCCGACGCACCTATCTGGTGCACCGAGGTGGCGCACCTAGGTGGCGCCTGGAATGACAACAAAATTTCAGCAGCACCTGTTCAGAATGTTGACATCGCCAAAATCGGCGTCATTTGCTTAACCCTGCATGGAATACTTTTGCATACAACCTGCACATACAAAACCCCGAGGGGCACATCGCAGAATCAGAAATTTTCTTATAAATTTTAGAAGAAGGTTACAATGTTCTAGTGTTATTACAGAATTTCTAGCAAGAATTACAAGTGAAGCTACTCTTCGTCTGAATTTTCCTCGTTAGACGCTGCCTTTTGGAAGTACTCGGCCAAGAGTCTGTTGCCTCGTCGAGTGATTTGACGTGACCACTGAGCAGCTGCGGCAGCCTGAGAGCGAGGAGCAGAGTCGCGCACCGCCTGAGTAACCTCGGTGTCTGAACGATCCTCCTCAGACGCCTCCATAGTAAAATCCCCGCTACCGGCTACATTCGCTCCCTAGGCAGGAAAGTCTTGCTGCAAGATCAAACTGTGTTAGCAATAAGAATTTTTAAAGCGACAGCAGGAGCAAAAGAGAGAAGCATACCTGGATGATGTTGCGCCAGCGCAGCTCTTGCAAAATAATAGATGTGTCAGATATAGTCAAGATGGCAGGTTGCAAAGTAAGAGTTTTACCCTTTTCCAACGGATGTCAGCATAGAAGGTGCCAAATTGCTCCTCGAAGCCCTGTGAATTATAGCGAATGTTAGACTGTCATAGTTCACATAATAGCAATGAAAAGCAGAAATGGAAATCTTGTACCTGGGCCCAGCTAGATGCATACCACATCCCGCACTGGCTATCCCGCACGGCCTCCTCGAATAGGTACGGCTTCCCCACACGCCTGTACCAAGCACGGTAATCTGTGTAGTTGACTTCTCGAAGGACGTGCCTGTCCTGAGAAGCCATGGCAGCTGCATGCCGGCTTCTAGCAACTGAGCGAGTCGTGGCCGAGCGATCCATGTCAGCAGGAGGAGGGGCAGGAACACAGAATACATCAGAGAACTGATGCCTCACACGCCCTGGGAGGTAGTAGGCCGACTTCTTCATGCAATAGAACCTCACCTGTTTGTCCTTAAGAACGCGGCCAGAGTTCAAGGAAGCCCAGTCGAAGCCATCATACCAAGCAAATGGGCGTAGGTGGACCCGTTACAGAAACAGGAAGTTGTAAGCAAAGTACAACAAGCATGCAAAATTAAAGTCTAGAGGCAGAGGAGACTTACATCGTCAAGTTCTACCAGGTCCAGCAGATACCGGTAGGACTCATAGCTAAACACCCCAGCAGCAGCCTGGTGATCAGGCTCGACCCACTGGCGGGGAAGGGGCAGGAGCTCATCCCGCAGGCGGCCGAAGCAATGCCCTCTGGTGATGTGCTCCATAATCCAATACTGTAAATGCAAGCAAAGTCAGTTTATCAAATGTAAAGCATAAAAGAAATTTGTTTTGCAAGATAACAGAAGCAAATACTTACAGTCAGCAGAGGGTATAGCCCTACATAAGAACGGCGCCCAAGCTTGACCACATTGTCGAGCCCGTAGATCTGCCAAGTGTAGCTAGCGCCAGCCCAATCATAATGATCCAGGTGCTCCAGGTTGGTCAGATATGCAATCCAGTCAGCATGGATGCAGTAGGCCGACGAATCGCAGAAGATCATAGCCAGCAGCTCCAGCAGAAAGTGCCTCAGTACAAAGTCTGCCTCCTCACTGTCAGGCTCAGGGTTGGGCCAGAACTTGTCCCATTCTCTCAACCACCCCACGGTGATCATATGTTTCCCCCTAGGTGGCTTAGGAGGGACGCGTCCCAGATGTGCAGGCGCAAGATGGAAGTCGTGGGTCGTCTCACCTATAATGGGCTCATCAACGAAAGGAAGGCTCGTCAGTAGAGCCCACTGGTCAGGTAGGATAGTCAGCTCACCAAATGGCAAATGGAAGGTGTGTGTCTCGAACCTTCATCTTTCTACCAAGGCTCTGAAGAAATTGTAATGCCCATGAATGATGGGTAGGCACAGCAAACCTCCAAATGGAGACCGGTGGAAGAGGAAGTCCTGTAGAAAATCGGGCAAACGATGGAAATGATCGAGCATCAGGCCCCAGTGGCATCGCATGATCCGACTCACATCCCCTTCCTGAAATATCAAGACAAGATTAAAGCCAAGTCAAAAGCAAATAGCAATTGAAGTACATCAAAGCGAGAAAATTACCCCAAATTCGGGACTCTCGCAAATATGATGGTCACTTAGCAGCCGCCCCTCAAAATTGCTGGACTCCTGAAAATGCATTTGTCAGAAAACACCGGATTTAAATACTCGTTTACTTTCAGTTTTGGGCTTACCTCGGCAAGGACAACAGGAGTCGAGCTGCTAGAGGCCCGTGACCTCGAAGAACTGCATTGTCGTCTGGAGCAAGAGTTAGAAGGTTTGTCCCACGAAGATTGTGGGGTCCTCGCCTCGGGAACTGGGTCATCCTGCGGAAAAGAAAAAAAGCCGAACCAAGAGTTAAACGGTAGCAGCAGGCATGACAAATGCAAAATATGTCGAGGTTAAATTGGCGTAATAGCAAAGGGCATGGCATTTTAATACAGGCTATAGCATATGACGGCAAAAATGCAAGCGTACAGTTGCAAATCAATATTTGATTGTTGAATTTGTAAAAATAAAAGCTATCAAGTGGTTCAACAATTTGATGCAGAGCAGTTAGCAATAAAAATCAGAGATAATGTGGTAATATGGCATAAGCAAGCAACAAATATGTGCCCAACCCAACGAGCCTCACAGCCAACTCATCTCCAGCCCGCCACCGCGTGGCTTCTACTGCAACCACAGGCCATCGCCCCTGCTCGTCGGAGCACCGCCGGAGCACCACCGGAAGCCAACCATCATTCCATGCAGCCCGCGCCTTCCCCCGGAGTTTCCGTGTCGCCAAGCCCAAGCAACCACTGTGCGGTCCAGTCCGCCGGAACCCGCCGCCGCTACGGCCAAACCCAGCATCCTGCAGCCAAAGCACCACCACTCCGCTGGAGCCCGCGGCCATTGCTCTCCACAAGCTGCGACTGCAGGCAAACCCACAGCCCGTCGCAACCTGAATAGGACAGACCTGCCGCTCCTTTGCCCACTGGAGCCCATCCAGCCGTCGACAAGACAGAGAACGAGAGAGGAGGGACAAGCACGTACAAAGGGGATAAGAGATCGGACGTTACCTCCGCCGGCGACCCTCGGTCCAACCAGTCCTGGAGGGTCTGATCCATGCCGCCGTCGACCGTATCGCCGCCGTAACCGCTCCGCACCACGCCAACGCGCCTCACGCGTGCACCAGAAGCAAGCACCCCATCGGCGCACCTCTCGCGCATCGCCGCTGCAAGAAAAGAGGAAGGAGGAGTGGGTTTCTGCCGCTGAGAAGAAGAGGCTGATTTTCGTTTGAGAAGAGAGAAGAATGGAGAAGAGGAAGAGGCGGTTCGGAGGAAGAAGAATGTAAATAAAAACCTTATGCATGTTGTTTTGGAGTTATGAAACCCAATCAGCAAAAACATGCATAACCAAGCAGCAACAGCCCCTTGCAGTTCCAAGCAGCAGAATATGAAAATATTTCTTGGCAGTTATGGCAGTTAGTCGGTGGGGCCCACACATGAAGTAAGTCAGGGTTCAGAAATGCAAAATGACTGTGACAATTACGTTCCAACCCTTATCGTCTCACAGCATATGCATCAAGTGCAGAGTATGCAGCGTTAAGCATGTGGCTAACAAAATGCACCACATTGGGTAATTTGCAGAAAACCCCCTATGTTTCGTAATTTTGTAAATCAGTCCATAAAGAACGTGGGAAGTTTGTTTCAAAGAAGATATTTATTGATATACAACAAAACCTCAAATGTCACAGTACAATGGTAGTATAGTAGTCAAAAGCAGTTATGGATGGGCAATTTATAGTAAAACCCAAAAGTTGTGGATATTTGCACATAAGTCCTCACCTCTGCAAGCAAAGTGGAGAATCGCAGCAAACAAGAGATTTGAGCATGCATCTCGACAGGAGTGCCAATCTCCGCACTGCAACCTCGGCAATCAGCATATTGCAGTTCCTTCCAGGGGAATAATCCTAGGGTTATCGCTTTGTTTTCCGAGATCTCCTCCTGAGTGGACGAGACCCTTCTCCCCCTTTGGATTTCAGCGGGCGCGGAATCCAGCTTGCTTGACTTTGACCGAGCGGTCAATGTCGTTTGTCCCTTTGGATTTCAGCGGGCGCGGAGTCCAGCTTGCTTGACTTTGACCGGGCGGTCAAGGTCGTTTGCCCTTTTGGATTTCCGCGGGCGCGGAATCCAGCTTGCTTGACTTTGTCTGGGCAGTTAATGTGGTTTGCCCCTTTGGATTTCTGCGGGTGCGGAATCCAGCTTGCTTGACTTTGACCGGGTGGTCAATGTCGTTTGCCCCTTTGGATTTCCGCGGGTGTTGAATCTAGCTTGCTTGACTTTGATCGGGCGATCAAGGTCGTTTGCCCCTCTGGATTTCCACGGGCGCGGAATCCAGCTTGATAGTCTTTGACCGGGCGGTTAATGTCGTTTCCCCCTTTGGATTTTCGTAGGCGTTGAATCCAGCTTGCTTTTCTTTGACCGGGCGGTCAATGTCGTTTGCCCCTTTGGATTTCCGCGAGCTCGGAATCCAGTTTGCTTGACTTTGACTGGGCGGTCAAGGTCGTTTGCCCCTTTGGATTTCTGCGGCGCGGAATCCAGCTTGCTTGACTTTGATCGGGCGGTCAATGTCGTTTGCCCCTTTGGATTTCCGTGGGCGCGGATTCCAGCTTGCTTGACATTGACCAGGCGATCAAGGTCGTTTGCCCCTTTGGATTTCCACGGGCGCGGA
>JAMKQA010037182.1:0-14563 GCA_024699735.1 Posidonia australis | reverse complement strand
TAGCAGACATCCAGCCTTCCCATTTGCATCTCACGCATTCATCCTTTTGTGGTTTTCCTCGTCTTTCCCTTAAAAGACTAGGTGGCGACTCCACTTTTCTTTTTTCTTTTATCCTTGCGCCTTCGCTGTCATCGGCATGGCTGTGGTCTCCTTCTCCTCTCCACCCCTCTCCCTCCGGGTCGGGCGGTCGGTCACACGGACGGACGCGGTCACAGTATGTGTTTCCCTCTCTCTTTTATTTCCTAGAAAGCATGCCTAGGTGTATTTTGATGTGGTAAAGATCATGAAAGCATGAAAACAAGAAAAAACATGTGGGAGAAATGATTTACAAATTATTAGGGATTTATATGTGGGATTTTGTGAAATATGTGTAATCTCTGAAAAATGGGTAGAAATCATGTTAATCTTGTGTTTTGGTGGTGTTAAATGATGTCTATGCATGCTCTGGATGTTTTTGAATGATCCCTGTGATTCTTGAGGATTTTTATGGAGTTCCCTATGATTTTCTGTCATGGGTTCTGTTTGGTTTTCTACACTGATCTTATAAGGGTCAAGCAAAAATTCATAGTGAAATTTCCTAGTGGAAACCACTAGTGGATCCTACTAGCGAAAATGGCCAGCGGATCCAAGTGGCAATTTCGACCGACGGAAATGACTGGCAAAACCTATGTTTTTTTCAGTAACTCAGAAATGGTTTCAGTAGAGTTGTTTTGATTTAAAATGTGGAATATACCAGTAAATACATGAATAATGTATGGAAATAAATGATGAAATGGTTTACATGGAAATAAAGTTTTGATGATGTTTTCCATAAAATGATAAAACATTATATGTATGGAATTGTGTGGAAAATGCATGTGATTAAGGATTTCCTAAAATAAATAGGAAATTCCAAGAAATGAATATGTGTAACACCTGTAAAATTCATTTTGTAATTATTTATATTTTATGGATTTTATTCCTAGACGGGTGTTACTGTTTTCGAGGCCCGTTGTATAGATTTGTGCTTTTGGACTTGAGCCTCACTGGCCGGCTTCTATTTGTGTGTCCCTGTAAGTGGTTGGTACTGTGCATTGTGGCACTATGCTTGTGTGGACCCAGGTGTGGGGTCCGTGTGAGGCCAACGTTATGGGTCAGTTGGTAGGAGAGTTCGGTGCAGTTGTTAGCTCGTGCGAGAGGCTGGTGGTTGCACTATGCATGCATGCATGCAACTACCACTTTGGGGTGCATATTTATATGCACGCCTTCCTTCCTTTCCTCCCCCTCCACTCATCCTCTCCCTCCACTCACTCCACCTCCTTCCTGTCTCTCCTTCTCCCTCTCTCCCTCCCCTGTTTCTCACCTCCCTACATTCCCCTTCCTCTGTTCGGTGTGCGCAAGGGACGACGGAGGCATGCGGTGGCTCGTGGTGGTGTGTGAGGCTCAGGTGGTGTACCCCTGTGGTCGTGTGAGCCCCGACGAGGGTCGTGGTCGCCGGAGTTGGCCGAAGGATCGTCGGAACGTGCATTACAGGTACACATCACTTATCCCTGTATAGAGAGCATGAAAATGGTAGAAATTGATAGGATTGCATGAAATCTAGGTAAATTTACATTCCTAGAATTTATTATGATTTTATGAGAATTTATGGGCATTTATGTCGGTGGTTGTGTTTTGGGTCGTTTTAACCCTTATGCCTTTGCGATTTTGTATCTTAAAGCATGGTGAATAAATTTTGGTTTTGTTTGTTTGGTTTGGTGTATACTCAAGGGTTTACATCTTATGTTTTTGTGGAATTTTTGGTGTTGGTTTTGAGGGTCTGATCATCGATCCCAGTTGGGTGATTTTGAACAATAGGGTTTTGGGTCATTTTCTGGGATTCACGGATGTTGGCATACCGAATCAGTGAATTTCGGTATACCGAATCTGTTCGACATACCATTTTTTTGACAGTTTTGGTCCTCTGGTTGATTCAGCCTGATAAATCCTTCTGGTCGATCGATTCAGTGGATTTGGGCATACCGAATCCAATTTTCGGCGTGCCGAATCAAGACCCAAATATGTTTATAAAATATGATTTCCAGAGGATTTCCAGATTGGTTTGTTTTGTCCCATTGAGTGGGATTGTGGGCCGTCAGTGGTGATCCCACGAGACACCAAATGTGCCATTTTGTCGAGGTTTTGGGAAGAGTTTTCAAAGATATGAAATTGGTTTGAAAATGATTTCAAAAGATAGTTGGCCTGTTTTGGAAAATGGTTTTCCAGATTTTCTATGTACAGACCAAGACAGTGTGGGACCGTGTCGTCGGGACTAGGGAATGTGATGACATTCTCGGGTGGTCGGGTGCGACACCCTGGTCAAGGTCACGGGCCGAGATACCCAAGGCTGAGGGACGTCGGGTTCTAGAGGTAGGAGACTCCTTGACTGTCATCTCGAGGCTAGGGTTGTGGTCTGCGAGTTGAGGTGTCTTGTGGCATAACGGGGAGGCATGATACTCCTACTATCGCTGTGAGCACTAAAGCACGGGTGTTGTCAGGTGTGGAGGTATGACACTTCCTCCTGAGCATTGTGTGTCGAGGATGCCGTGACGAGGTGTACCCTATGGTGGCCAGTGCAAGTGGGACACATGCGTCATAGCTGGTAGTGTCCTAAGAGACAGAACAGCCTTCCCAGGGAGGGGTTGGCTTTTTGAGGGTTCTCCAGAGAGGGAGAATCGCGGGACTGTGAACGCTCCTGCATAGGGTGGTCGTCACCGTAGCAGTGCAAAACGTTGTGGTCGCTCCTCAGTGGACTACGTGTGCTAGAGTTTGGTTGCCCGACGTCGGGCTTCCCAACTCACTGTGTGTGGTTTTGGCCATTGAGGGCCTTTGCTTGTGGTTTTGGACTAGTAGAACCCCAGTTATTGTTTTAGCTGGTGTGGGCCTAGTTTGTGAAGTTTTGAGGAAATGGTTTGCAAAATGAATTTAAAGGAAAAATTAATTATGATTTGCTTTCTGCTGTTTTCTTGGGGTGCGTACTGGATGACTCCTATCACTCATGTGTTTTCCTTGTAGTTTTGGTTTGTAGGTGTAGACATGCAGTTGGTTTAGCGTAGTGCATATAGATTGGAGTCTCCTAGCTGACACATAGAGTCCTGGTAGTTAGATATTTTCTGTTTGGCTTTAATTTTCCCGTAATTTAATTTCTTTTAAATTATTGTGGAAAATGCGAGGCATTACAGTTTTGATATCAGAGCTCTAGATTCACTATATTGCACTACACCTAGGGTGTCTAGTCTAAAGACTCCATAGGTTTTGCATGCATGGTAGAGTCTACACCTGATTTTTCGCCATGGTTTTCTAGTTGTTTTGTCTGTGGTGCAGGTACTTCGCCTTTCTCTGGCAGGATGCCTCCTCATGGTCGTAAGGGCAAGGCCCCTGTTGAGGAGACCGAGCCCCAAAAGGATGTAGGCAGATGGAAGGTGGTTCGTGCGGAACTAAGGAGTTTGACACACGGGATCTCTCACGCGTTCAGTAAGAGTAGTGCCAGTGAGCCATCGAATGACTCGTGGCTGAACCAGTTCACGACGCTTCGTCCACCGTCGTTCAAGGGCAAGGTCAGTGCTGAGGAGAGCGAGGCCCGGTTGGAGAAGATGGTGAAGATGCTGGAGAACATGGCGTGCCCAGAGGAGCATTGGGTGCGGTTGGCGGCTTATCTGCTAGATGGTGAGGCAGATAGGTGGTAGAAGTCTGTGAGGCAGCTGAAGTTCCCGGACTCAGTCACTGTTAGTATCCAGTGGAAGGACTTCAAGGCGGCCTTCTATGACAAGTATTTTCCTACTCATGTGAAGGAGTAGCTTCGCCGAGATTTTCGGAGTCTGGAGCAAGCACGATGTCGGTGCTCGAGTATGAGACTGAGTTCGCCCGGCTGAAACGTTTTGCTCTTGCCTGTGAGTCTAAGGAGGAGCAAGTGTAGAGGTTTCTGGACGACTTGAACCCAGGGCTACGGGTGAAGGTGATGGGCTGTCGGTGTAAGACCATGGAGGACATGGTGAGGATGACTTATGGCTTCGAGGCTAAGGATCAGAAGTTTCTGGAGAGTCGTCCCAAAGGGAAGGGTAAGTCTTCTTTTACCTCTCGATTCTCTTTCTTCAATCCTCCAAGTGCTACTAGTTCAGGTAGCCTTGAGAAGAAGCAGAAGGCAAGGTCCAGTGTTTCCTTTGCAAGCCAACGGAGTTTTGCTGGGAGTAGCGGAGCTGGCCTCAATCAGACAAGGTCCAGTGCTCCCGATGAGAACTAGTGCTTCAACTGTGGTCAGGTGGGCTACATCGCTGCATATTGTTCCCAACCTAGGCGGACCTTAGCTCCAGTGGTGTGCTACAATTGTGAGAAGGCGAGACACATTCAGAGATCTTGTCTGAAACCACCGAAAAAGGCAAGAAGCGTGCCACAGCAGCCGACTAAGGGACGAGTGTTTACCATTGCAGCTCCAAGCACTAGGTCTTCGGGAGATGTTGTTGAGGGTAAGAACAATTAGTTGGTTTTGTAACCCTCTGAGATTTGTTGTAATCTGGACATCTACCTGATTGTATGGATGCGTGGTGTTGTTTGTTTGGCCATCAGGTTCTTTTATTGTGGCTAGACGGATGGCCAAAGTGTTGTTTGACTTAGGGAGTTCTTTCTCCTTTATCTCTAAGTCTTTCGCGGCGGAGTTGGGAGAGAGACCTACTATACTGGCCTTTCATCTCATCATGGTGACGCCGTTGGGGGAGCACAATTTGGCATGGAGGTATTTGTGGTCTATCGACTTGACGCAAAATGGTAGAGAGTTCGATGCTAACCTGATCGTGATGGACATGCAGGAGTACGATGTGATAATCGGCATGGATTGGTTAACACAGCAGTCCGCTTTGATCGACTGTGCTCGGAAGAGAGTTTAATTTGGGTCTCCTGAGGATGGGTCTTTCTTTGTACAAGGTGGGTGTCAAGGAGAGCCTAAGCTTGTCATCTCAGCTATGAAGGCTTATAAGTCTTTGGTCAAGGGTTGCGTGGGGTATCTAGCCAGTATAGTTACCTCCACTTCTCCTGAATTGGGTGTTCACAACATCTCTGTGGTGTGTGAATATCCTAACGTTTTCCCTGATGATTTGCCTGGTATGCCACTTCACAGGGAAGTAGAATTCTCGATCGATTTGATCCCCGATTTTGGTGCTGTGTTGCAGCCTCCCTATCGCATGGCGCCAGCGGAATTACGAGAGCTCAAGACTCAGTTGCAGGAGTTGCTGGACAAGGGGTTTATCCAGCCGAGTGTGTCTCCATGGGGAGCACCTGTCTTGTTCGTCCGCAAAAAGGATGGTTCGCTTTGAAAGTATATAGACTATCGAATGTTGAACCAGATCACGATGAAGAACAAGTATCCCTTGCCCCGCATTGATGACTTGTTCGACCAGTTGCAATCTGCATCGGTATTCTCAAAGATTGATCTAAGATCAGGGCATCACTAGTTGAGGATACAAGACTCAGATATTCAAAAGACTGCTTTCCGAACGCGGTATGGACATTACGAGTTCACAGTCATGCCTTTCGGCTTGACCAATGCACCGGCTATGTTTATGAATCTGATGAACAAGATTTTCATCCCTTTTCTGGACCTGTTTGTTGTGGTTTTTGTTGATGACGTACTGGTCTACTCCCTGGATGTTGAGACTCATGCCTTGCACCTGAGGGTGGTTTTGGATACTCTGAGGCGTCATCAATTGTATGCCAAATTCTCAAAGTGTGAGTTCTGGCTGAGTGAAGTCATGTTCCTTGGCCATTTGATCTCTCGAGAAGGCATCAGAGTGGATCCTGCCAAGGTCGAGGCAGTGAACAGTTGGGAGCGACCCAAGACTGTGTAACACCTGTAAAATTCATTTTGTAATTATTTACATTTTATGAATTTTATTCCTAAACGGGTGTCACTGTTCCGAGGCCCGTTGTGTGGTTTTGTGCTTTTGGGCTTGAGCCTCATGGGCTGGCATCTATTTGTGCGTCCCTGTGTGTGGTCTGGCACTATGCTTGTGGGACCTGGTGTGGGGTCCGTGTGGGGCCCAGTGTGGGGTCCCCGTGGGGCCCGCATGTGTGGGCTGGTGGTTGAGGCTCGCAGTTGACCTCGTTGGTGGTGGCTGGCGGTTGGATGCTGTGCGGTGTGCCGGTGGCCGAGACGCGAAGGTGGGCACGTTTTCTGCTACTGCTGGCGCAAGCTTTATAAGCCGCACCGCACTGCACCTCTCCTCGCCACCCGTTGCCGTCTTCTCCTTCCTTCTTCTTCCTTCCCTCTCCTCTTCGGCGGCGCTACTCCTCCTCCTCCACCTTCTTTCCTTTCCTCCTTAGTTCTCCTTCTCCTTCCTTCTCCTTCCCCTTCTTCCTTTCCACTTGTCCCCTCACCTCCTCTGTTTCCCCTGTATCCCCTTCGCGCGCGCGCCGACAGAGAGAGAGGGAGAGGTCGAGGGAGTGAAGCGGAGGGCTGTGGTTGTTCATGGTATTGCGCGGAGCTCGCGTGGTGTGCCCCGTGGCCGTGGTTGCGTCGAAGTTTGCTGGAGATCGTCGGAGGCGTTTCTCAAGTACGCATCTCCACTCCTTGCAATATAGAGCATGGAATTGATAGAAAATGCTAGGATTGCATGAAATCTAGCTAAATTTCCGTTCCTAGAATTTATTGTGATTTATTGAGGATTTATGGAACATTTACGCCGGTGGTTGCGTTTTGGGTCATTTTGACCCTTCTGCCTTTGTGATTTTATATCTTGATGCATGGTGAATGGATTTTAGTTTTGTTTGTTGGGTTATGGAGTAGACTCGAGGGTCTATACCATATGTTTTATGAAACATTTTTGGTATTTGTTTAGGGTGTCCGATCGAAGGTCCCAGTTGGGGTGATTTCGGACGATAGGGTTTGGATCGTTTTCTAGTTTCGCAGAATTCGACATATCGAATGGAAACGGCATACCGAATCAGGGGATTTCTGTATACCGATTTCCGCTTGACATACCATTTTTCTGTCAATTTAGGTCCTCTGGTCGGAATTCGGTCATCCATTTTTGGATGGTATACCGAATTTGGCCTGAGTGTTGACTGTTGACCCCCAGTTTGGTCGACCGAATCAGACCGATTTACCGAATCAGCAGATTTTGGCATACCGAATCTGACTTTCGGCATACTGATTTCTGGGCCCAAATAGGTTTACTAGAATGTGTTTTAGGTGGCTTTTTGGATGTCGTGTTTTGTCCCTATGAGATGGGATTGTGGGCCATCAGTGGTGGTCCCTTGGGACACCTGATGTGCCGTTTTGCCGAGGTTTTGGAAGAGTTTTCAAAAGATATGAAATGGTTTGAAAAATGGATTTCAAGGACATGGTTGGCCTGGTTTGGAAATTGATTTCCTGTTTTTCTATGTGCAGGCGAGGCAGCGTGGGATCGTGTCGTCGAGACCAGGGAATGTGACGACATTCTTGGGTGGTCGGGCGTGATGTCCCATGTTGAGGTCAGGGGCCGAGATACCTGAGGCTGCGGGGCGTCGGGTCCTGGAGGTATGAGACTCCTTAACTGTCGTCTCGAGACTAGGGTTGTGGTCTGCGGGTTGAGGTGTCTTGTGGCATGACGGGGAGGTATGATACTCCTGCTGTCGCTGTGAGCACTAAGGCTCGGGTGTTGTCGGGTGTGGAGGTATGACACTCCCTCCTGAGCACCGTGTGTGGAGGGCTCCATGAGGAGGCACACCCTGTGGTATCTAGTGCGGGTGGGACACGTGCCCCGTAGTTGGTAGCGTCCTGAGAGACAGGACAGCCTTCCCAAGGAGGGGTTGGCTTCTGAGGGTTATCCTGAGAGAGGGGAATCGCAGGACGGCGATCATTCCTGCACAAGGTGGCTTCACCGTGGCAGTGCAGAATGCTGGGGTCACTCCTTGGTGAACTGCGTGTGGCCAGAGTTTGGTTGCCTAGCGTCGGGATTCACGACTCACTGTGTGTGGTTTTGGCCATTGAGGGCCGTTGCTTATGGTTTTGGGCTAGTAGAGCCCTGGTTTGTGGTTTTGGTCGGTGTGGGCTTGATTTATGAGGTTTAGAGAAAAGAGTTTGCGAAATGAATTTAAAAAGGAAAATAGATTATGGTTTTGTTTTCCGTGGATTTTCGTGGGGTGCGTACTAGGTGACTTTGGTCACTCATGCGTTTTCCTTGTGGTTTTGGCTTGCAGGTGCAGACATGCGATTGGTTTAGCGTAGTGCATATAGTCTGGAGTCTGCTAGCCGCACACAGAGGTTCCTAGTGGTTAGATATTTACTGTTTAGCTTTAGTTTTCTCGTAATTTAATTTGTTTAAATTATTGGGGAAAAATTTGGGGCGTGACAGACTGTGACGAAGATTAGGAGTTTCTTGGGTCTGGTGGGCTTTTATAGGAGGTTTATCAGGGATTTCTCCTCCATAACAATGCCTTTGATAGAGTTGGCCAGGAAGGGAGTTCCTTCTTGTTGGGACCAGAATTGTGAGGAGAGTTTCCAAGAGTTGAAGTCTTGCTTGGTTTCTGCCCCTGTGTTGACTCTGTCTTCTAGAAGTTGTGGCTTCACTATGTATAGTGATGCCAGTGGTATTGGGTTAAGGTGTGTTTTGATGCAGCATGGCAATGTTATCGCGTATGCTTCGTGCCAACTGAAGGATCATGAGAAAAATTACCCGACCACGATTTGGAGATGACTGCCGTAGTGTTCACTCTCAAGCTCTGGCGACACTATCTTTATGGAAAGCAATTTGAGATCTTCAACTATCATCAGAGCTTGAAGTATATCTTCACACAGAGGAAGCTCAACCTAAGGCAACGCATTGGGTGGAGTATTTGAAGGACTATGATTTCAGCCTGTCCTACCATCCCGATAAGGCCAACATGGTCGTCGATGTCCTTAGTAGGCGTAGGCATGCGATGGCGAGCCTGATGGTCAAGGAGTGGACCATGCTGGAGAATCTGATGAGCTGCTGGCCAAAGCTGCAAGCTCAAGGGACTGTTGGTGCCTGGCTAGCCAACCTGTTTGTTTGCCCAAAGCTATTAGAGTTTATTGTCGCCTGTCAATAGCGGGATCCGTTTGTTCAAGCTGTGTTTGAGAAGCTGGAGGTTGGTGGAGAGCCTTATTTCTCTATTGGGGCATATGGAGAGCTGAGATCTGATATGCATTTGTATGTATCCCAGTATGAGGAGGCCAAGCAGAGGTTGTTGGATGAAGTGCATCGATTTAGGTACACTATTCACCTTAGGAGTATGAAGATGTACTGAGACTTGAAGTGGAACTTTCGGTGGTCTAGCATGAAGAGAGATGTTGCTGACCATGTGACGAGGTGTACCACTTGCCAGCTGGTCAAGGCAAAGCACCAGAGACCTAGAGGGACCATGCAGCCGTTGGATATTCCTGAGTGGAAATGGGAGCACATTTTGATGGACTTCGTGACTAGTTTGTCACGGACTCAGAGGAAGAACGACACTGTATGGGTGATCGTGGATCGACTGACCAAGTCTGCTCACTTCCTAGACATTCAGGTGAAGCTTCTGATGCATCACCTAGCGGAGTTGTATGTCTCCGAGGTGGTTCGGCTGCATGGTGTTCCGGTGTCCATCGTGTCAGACAGAGACACGAGGTTCACCTCAAGGTTCTAGAGAACTCTGCAAGAGGCCTTTGGCACTGTGCTCAACTATAGTACATCATTTCATCCTCAGTCAGATGGTTAGACTGAGAGGACTATCCAAACACTAGAGGATATGCTTAGAGCATGTACCTTAGACTTTCAAGGGAGTTGGGAGGACCATCTGCCATTGATTGAGTTCGCCTACAATAATAGTTATCACTCGAGCATCGGGTTGGCACCGTACGAAGCTCTGTATGGTAGGCCATGCAAATCGCTGGTTTACTGGAGCGAGGTGGGCGAGCATCAGTTGATTGGTCCTGAGCTTGTGCAGCTGTATGCGGACAAGGTGGATTTGATCCGTAGCAAGCTATTGGCTGCACAGAGTCGACAGACGAGCTATGCCGATAGGAGGCGAAGACTGCTGAAATTTCTGGTGGGAGACTATGTGTTTCTGAAGGTGTTACCGACCAAGGGTGTCAAGCAGTTCAGGAAGCGTGGCAAGCTGAGTTCTCGCTATATTTGTCGATACCAAATTACCCAGAGGATCGGTGAAGTTGCTTATCGGTTGGATCTACCACCAGAGATGTCGTCCGTGCACAACGTGTTCCATGTCTCCATGTTGAGGAAGTGCCTAGCTGGCGCGTCTCATGTGATCCCAGTTCAGTTAAAAGGGCTCCAAGAAGATCTGTCCTTTGTGGAGGATGTTGTCCAGATTGTTGACCGTAAGGAGAAGGTGCAGTGAAACAAGGTAATTCCACTGGTGTTGGTGCGGTGGCGGCATCATGGAGCCGAGGAGGCCACGTGGGAACGTGAGGAAGCCATCCTAGCCTAGTACCCATACCTTTTCACCTAGCGATTTCGGGGAAGAAATCTTCTTTTAAGGTGGTTAGGATGTAATACCCGTAAAATTCATTTTGTAATTATTTACATTTTTATGAATTTTATTCCTAGGCGGGTGTTACTATTTTCGAGGCCCGTTGTGTGGATTTGTGCTTTTGGACTTGGCCTCGTTGGCCGACTTCAGTTTGCGTGTCCTTATACATAGTTGGCACAGTACTTGTATGGGCCTGGGTGTGGGGCCCACGTTGTGGGCAAATTGGTGGGAGAGTTCGGTGCGGTTGTTAGCTCATGCGGGAGGTTGGTGGTTGCACTATGCATGCATGCATGCAACTACCACCTTAGGGTGCATATTTCTATGCATGGCCAACGACTCTTCCTCCGCGCCTCCTCCTCTTCTTCTCTGCACGTTTTCCTCTCCGTCCCGAGCACGCCTTCCTTCCTTTCCTCCCCCTCCACTCGTCCTCTCCCTCCACTCAATCCACCTCCTTCCCATCTCTCCTTCTCCTTCTCTCCCTCCCCTGTTTCTCTCCTCCCTGCGTTCCCCCTCCTCTGTTCGGTGTGCTCAAGGGACGACGGAGGCATGCGGTGCTCGTGGCGGCATGTGAGGCTCGGGTGGTGTACCCCTGTGGTCGTGTGAGTCCAGTGAGAGTCGTGGTCGCCGGAGTTGGCCGGAGGATCGCCGGAACACGCATTACAGGTACACATCTCTTATCCTTGTAATAGAGAGCATGAAAATGGTAGAAATTGATAGGATTGCACGAAATCTAGGTAAATTTACATTCCTAGAATTTATTATGCTTTTATGAGAATTTATGGTGGATTTATGGGCATTTATGTTGGTGGTTGCATTTTGGGTCGTTTTGACTCTTATGCCTTTGCGACATTGTATCTTGATACTTGGTGAATCAATTTTGGTTTTGTTTGTTGGGTTTTGGTGTAGACTCAAGGGTTTACATCTTATGTTTTTTGTGGATTTTTTTGTGTTGGTTTTGGGGGTCCGATCGTCGATCCCAGTTGGGTGATTTTGAACAGTATGGTTTTGGCCCGTTTTCTGGGATTTCGACATACCGAAGTAGAAATGGCATACCGAATCAGTGAATTTTGGTATACCGAATTTGTTTGGCATGCTGTTTTTCTGACAATTTTGGTCCACCAGTCAATTCGGCCTATCAAATCCTTCTAGTCGACCGATTCAGTGGATTTCGGCATACCAAATCCAATTTTCAGCATGCCGAATCAGGGCCCAAATATGTTTATAAAATCTGATTTCCAGAAGTTTTGCGGATTGGTTTGTTTTGTCTCATTGAGTGGGATTGTGTACCATCAGTGGTGATCCCTCGGGACACCTGATGTGTCATTTTGCCAAAGTTTTGGGAAGAGTTTTCAAAGATATGAAAATGGTTTGAAAATGATTTCAAAAAGATAGTTGGCCTGTTTTGGAAAATAGTTTTCCAGATTTTCTGTGTGCGGGCCAAGACAGTGTGGGACCGTGTCGTCGGGACCAGGGAATGTGACGACATTCTCGGGTGGTTGGACGTGACACCATGGTCGAGGTCGGGGGCCGAGATACCTGAGGTTGAGGGATGTCGGGTTCTTGAGGTATGAGGCTGCTTGACTGTCGTTTCGAGGCTAGGGTTGTGGTCCGTGGGTTGAGGTATATTGTGGCATGACGGGGATCTATGATACTCCTACTGTTGCTGTGAGCACTGAAGCTAGGGTGTTGTCGGGTGTGGAGGTATGACACTCCCTCCTGAGCACCATGTGTGAAGAACATCGTGAGGAGGCGTATCCTGTGGTGGCTAGTGCGGGTGGGACACGTGCCCCATAGCTGGTAGCGTCTTGAGAGACAAGACAGCCTTCCCAGGGAGGGGTTGGCTTTTTGAGGGCTCTCCATTGAGGGAGAATTGTGGGACGGTGAACGCTCCTGCACAGGGTGGCCATCACCGTGGCAGTGCAGAACGCTGTAGTCGCTCCTCGACGGACTGCGTGTGGCAAAAGTTTGATTGCCTAGCGTCGGGCTTCCCGACTCACTATGTGTGGTTTTGGCCATTGAGGGCCTTTGCTTGTGGTTTTGGGCTAGTAGAGCCTCTGTTGTGGTTTTGGCCAGTGTGGGCCTAGTTTGTGAAGTTTTGAGGAAATAACTTGTGAAATGAATTTAAAGGAAAAATTAATTATAAATTGTTTTCCATGGTTTTCTTGGAGTGTGTACTGGGTGACTCCTGTCACTCATGCATTTTCCTTGTGATTTTGGTTTGCAGGTGCATACATACGGTTGGTTTAGAATAGTGCATATAGATCAGAGTCTCCTAGCCGCACACACAGGTTCCTTGTAGTTAGATATTTTCTGTTTGGCTTTAATTTTCCCATAATTTAATTTGTTTTAAATTATTGTAGAAAATGTGAGGCATTACAATATGAAATGATAAATGGACAAATGGCATGATCATGGTTTGTGAGAACCATGAATGTGAAAATAAGTGATTGAGAACAAATTTTTAATGATAATTTTGAAAAGAGATTTATAAAAGTTTTTAAAGGAAGTCGCCTATGTTTTAAATGTTTTGCTGAGTTTTGTAGGAACCACATAAGAGCTGATTGCCTGTACCGACAAGCGGTAATGAGACCTTTGAGTAGTCGGGGATGGGCTGTAGGCTATGGTTGCCGAGTTGGTCTGAGGGACGAGCCTCATGACTGTGTGTTGTAGTATTGTAGGGCTAGGGAAATGATGAACCCGAGGATCCCTCAGTGCAGGTGTTGGGCGGGCCTGAGGTTAGAGTCCTCAGATACTCGGGCACCCAAGGACGTCATAGAGTAGACGTACTCCGTGCTTGTACTAGTAAGGGTACGCTACTTTGAGGTTACGGTCGGAGCGATTGGACTCCTACGCGAGGTGGTTCACCGTGGCACTATAGTGTAGACGAGGATGGAGCCTCGCCAACTACTTCAGGCCAAGTCAGTCACCTGTGGCTAGGGTGATACGACAGGTTTTTGAGACAGATTGAGATTTGTGTGTTTGCTAGCTTCCAGCCTTGTTTTGTGAATGAGATGATTTGTGCTTTGGGTTGGATGCTAGGTGAGAAAATAACTTCCTGAAATGCATAAAGTGATTTGGAAATGTACATGAGATTTTAAAAGAAAATAATAAAAGAGTTTTGAAAGTCATGGTTTATAAATGTTTTTTCTCTAATCGTGTATTGGCTCTTTGAAAATCGTGTTTTCCTTGTGACGATTAGGTTTGCCGATTTGGTGTGTGTGTAACATCTGTGCCTGGATTTTTCCATTTATTTTTAAACCATGGAATTTCTTGTGATTATTTGTGCATGGTTTATTAATGGTAAATCCAGTTGTGTGTTGGTAGTGGTTGCTTCTCTGTGTTCTGTGCCTTGGTTTCTCCCCTGTGGTGTGTTTTCTGTGGCCAGTGGGTCAGTCCTGCTGTGGGGCCCACTTGGGCTTGGGCTTTGACTGAGTCAAAAGCCCATTTTCTCTTCCCTGGGTGCAGGGCATCCATTTGGCCCGTGATCCCTCTCTTCCACGCCCGTGAACCCTCTGCTAATCCATCCCCTCCGTAGCTGGGGAAGAGCCGGCGGGATTCCTGGAGGCAGCTGCTTGTGGAGGGCTATTTAGGGAGGTGCTCGGCCGGGGGAGAGGCAGGAGGAGCAGGGGAGTGTGCGGGAGGCTGTGCGCAGTGGGTTCGCACGGTTGAGGAGGAGCAGGGGAGTGTGCGGGAGTGCGGGTGCTGCGAGTTCGCGCGGCTGCGTGCGGAAACGGTGCAGGTGTTGCGAGCTCGTGCGGCTGTGTGCGGAGGCGGTGCGGGTGCTACGAGCTCGTGCGGAGGCTCCATGAGGGTGCACGCGCGGCTGAGGAGCTGCAGGGGAGCGTGTGGGAGGCAGTGCCTGTGGGAGGGTGCGTGCGGCTGAGGAGGCTGCGTGCGGGTGCTCCGTGGGTTCGCGCGGCTGAGGAGGCAGTGCGTGCGGGAGGCTGCATGAGGGAGGCTACTGCGGCTTCGCGCGTGGGGAGCTGGCCAGGTACGCGTCCCGCCCCTTCTCTCTGTCCCTGTTCCCTGTTGCAGCATGCTACAGTAGGGCTAATGTGTGGAAAAGGCATGATAAATGCATGAAAAA
>JAMKQA010037181.1:0-14989 GCA_024699735.1 Posidonia australis | reverse complement strand
CAGAAAGACCCATTGTTGATTAACTGAAGTTATAAAAGATTGCATTTGTGCATGCATCTGTCCATTCATCAGTCCGTGTAAATTTGTCTTCTGCCAAATTTTGAAAGTCAGGAACTCGAGGATGACTGACACAGAAATGATTCATCGCATACCAGTCATTTGACTCATTTTACTATTTTTTTAACAAAATCATTTTTTTAAATTGAAGATCATCAAATCAGCTTGATTTAAATTTTAAGCTTTTCACTAATATTTTCTAGGTGGATATCATCTTGCATATCAAAAAATATCAGTCAACAAGTTGGCATCTATGCGTTAAAAAGTAGACATCTATGTCTCTAAGTCTTAAGACCTGTCGGTGTATTGTCAATTTTGGTTAACACCTTGACTGTTTATTCACAAAAAAACAAGCTAAATATATTTTAGGACATTGAAAGCAAGTTGATATGACAGCTAACTATGTAGACAAAGAAAAGGACGAGATACAATGAACTCTTGTGAACACTAGCAGACATGCATTCATTCATGTTGCGCAGGGTATTTTAGGAGTTTCAAATGGACAACACTGTCAGTTTCATCTGTCTTTAAAAAAAAAAAAATTGAAATTTGCTGAAACATTTAACCTAAATCTTCCATTTCCATTTCAGTAAATTGAACCATCTTCTGTAGCCTTCTTTAACAGATTTTATCAAATAAATGACTGAAACTCACAAATGTTCTGGTATGCCACATATAGAGAAATGTCAATTTTCCTCCCATTCTCCTCTGGACATCAGCAAGACTGGTTTATTAGACTGGTTTCCTCCCATTCTCCTTTGGACAGGTGGGAGGAGGAGGAGGAGGAGGTGCTTTGGAGGAGCACTGTCGACAGGTGGGAGGAGGATGCGGCGCAGGAGGAGCACCGTCGACAGGCGAGAGGAGGATGCAGAGGCACTGCGGGGGCACTGTGGAGTTCGGAGGACGCACCGTCGAGGAGGCACTGTGGAGTTCGGAGGAGGATGCGGAGGCATTGTGGAGTTCGGAGGCACTACGGGGGCACTGCGGAGTTCGGAGGACGCACCGTCGAGAGAGGGCAAATGAATGGATTTAGGGTAAGAGAGGCAGACGACTAAATGTCTCGCGTCAGGGTATTTTATACCTAAATTAGCGAGGACTTTAACGAAGACATTTCCTCGCTATGTACTCGCTAAATGGAAAGCGAGGACATTACGAGAAAAAATCCTCGCAAAAAACTCGTTATATTATTGCGAGGTAATTTCCCTGCAAAATCCTCGCTATATTTCCTCGTTATATGTTTGCGAGGACAATTCCTCGCTAAGTCCTCGCTCATTGTCCTCGCAAATTCTAATTTTTCTTGTAGTGATTCAGTCCCAGGCTGAATCTGGTAGACTGGTTGCACATTACTCCTTCGTGAGAATCTGGTGCATCAGTCCATGATCCAGTAGCCTAACTGGGTCTTGCACCGTTCATGTAGCTTCAATAGGTTGGAACCTGTCTGAGGCTATTGACCCTTGAGCACAGGGTCCATTTGCATTTGCATTTCATGTGTTTTAGATGCATGTTTTCCTGAGTTTTACTGAATGTTTCCTGCAGCACGTTTTCCAGAGTGCATCCTCTGACGTTTTGCTTTGCATGGCTTTCTATTTTGCCCCTGCATATTTAGCTGGCCCACGTAGACACACATAGGTGGCGCTCCAGACTGACGCATCAGTCTGGCGCACGAAACAGGCACAGTATCCTGTTTTCAGTAGCACACAACATGTTTTTCAGATGTCTTGCTTGCTTTCTCGACCCGATTTGCTTCTGGGTTTTCATCTGATTTTCTTCCTTGATGCATTAGGAAGGCACATCCTTGTTTTCAGCAGTTTTCCTGCATCTTAGCTTGCATTTAGGCATATAGTAAGCAATGATGAGAAATCACTCAAATTGATACAACTTTGATTATGTTTATGCAATATCTTTTCATTACGCATCTGACCCGAAATAAAGAGTGATACTCCTGAGCATTAAGACACACCCCCTCCACATCATGCACCTACTAGCATAAGACACTAAGCATAGCATGGCATATTACCCTCGGGCGTACAGCAAAAGGCTGAAAAGCCGACATTTCATTTGCAAAAGAGAAATCATTAGAAGACCGATTCATAGGGCGTGCGAGGGTGCCTAACACCTTCCTCGTACGTAACAGGGATCCTTACCCGCATTTCTGGTTTGCGCAGTCCCTTTTGTTTGTTTGCATGATTTTTCATGTCTTTATGGTTTTCCTCGTCTTCCATAATAGACTAGGTGGCAACTCTTGCATTTTGCATTTTCCCCCTTTTCTTTTTGCCGTGGCTTTATCGCTTCTTTGGCACACACATCACATACCCGTGTGGGCCACCCCCGTCGGCATGGTTACACCTGCACTCTACTAGTCTCTCTTAACAATTTCCATTCACGAATCATCAGGCTAGCCATGACATGTGTGCGTCTGCTCAGGGCATTTGCAACCACATTTGCTTTCTCTAGGTGGTATGACAAACTGAAATCATAGTCCTTGATATACTCCACCCAGTGCCTCTATCTCAGGTTCAAATCTCTTTGAGTAATCATGTACTTCAGACTCTTATGATTTGTGTGCACCTCAAACTGTTCGCTACACAAATAATATCTCTAAATCTTCAGGGCGAACACAACAGCTGCCATTTCTAAGTCATGGGTGGGATAGTTCTTCTCATGATCTTTCAACTGACGTGAGGCATACGCCACCACCCTACCATTCTAAATCAGCACACACCCCAAACCAATTCCACAGGCATCACTGTAGACTGTGAAACCGCCACTCCCTGAGAACAAAGTCAAGACTGGAGCTAATACCAGACAAGCCTTCAACTCATTGAAGCTCTCCTCACACTGCCAATCCCAGGCAAAGTGCACTTCCTTTCTAGTCAGTCTGGTCAATGGTGCAGTAATCTTGGAGAAATCTTGGATAAATCTCCTATAATATCCTGCTAAGCCGAGAAAACTTCTAATCTCAGTTACTATCTTTGGTCTGGCCTAACTGCTTACAGCCTCTACTTTGACTGGATCTACCTTGATGCCTTCCCCTGATATGGTATGACCAAGAAAGGACACCTCCTCTAGCCAAAACTCGTACTTGGAGAACTTGACATAAAGCTGATGCTGCCTCAATGTCTCCAATACGATCCTCAAATGCCTCCAATCAGTCTGAACATCCGGAGAATACACCAGAATGTTATCCACAAAGATGATCACAAATTGATCCAAATAGGGCCTGAACACCCTATTCATTAGGTTCATAAAAGCAGTCAGAGCATTCGTCAACCCTTATGGCATAACCAAAAACTCATAATGTCCATAACGGGTGTGAAAGGTTGTCTTCTGCACATCTAGCTCACTGATCCTCAATTGATGGTATCCAGATCTCAAGTCTATCATGGAAAACACTGATGCTCCCTGCAATTGGTCAAACAAATCGTCGATCCTGGGAATTGGATACTTGTTCTTTGCAGTGATCTGGTTCAACATCCGGTAGTCTATACAGAACCGAAGTGAACCATCCTTCTTCTTAACAAACAGAACTGGTGCTCCCCAAGGTGAAACACTAGGATGAATGAATCCCTTATCCATCAGTTCCTGCAGTTGATTCCTAAGCTCCTTTAATTCAGTAGGTGCCATCCTATACAGAGCCTTGGAAATAGGACCTGATCCCTGCACTAAATCAATCGCAAACTCTACTCTCTTGTGTGGTGGCATGCTTGGAAATTCCTTTAGAAATATATCAGGATATTCCTGTACCACTAGTAAGTCCTGAATCTGGACCACAGGCGAGGTAGAAACTGTCACACGGGCCAAATAGCCCACACTGCCTCTTGCTAGATGATGATAAGCCTTGATGGCAGAAATCACTTTTCTGGGCTCACCTGGTCTGGTGCCTTGTACCATACACCAGCCTTGTCCTAAACACTTTGCCAGAACTCTTCTCTTGACACAATCTATCATGGTTGAATGCTGTGCCAGCCAGTCCATTCCCAGGATAACATCATAATTCTACATGTCCATCAGAATCAAATTGGCCTGAAAATTCCTGTCACCCAGCTAAATATCAACTGGTCTCAAGTACCTCCACGCTAGACTAAGTTCTCTCAATGGAGTGACTACATCCAGGTGGAATGCCAATCTGGCTGGCCTGGCCCCAATCTCAGAAGCAAACGACACGGAGATAAAAGAAAATAAACTCCCAAAGTCGAACAAGACTCGAACCATCCGATTAGTCATAAGAAAAGATCCTATCATCAACACATCATAGCCATAATCATAATCATAATAAAGGATAGGGTTGATCACAGATAGGATCTATTATTACAAGACAGGATTTAACTCATACAACCGTACTAGTTCTCACCTTCCACCACATCTCTAGATGGACCAGCATCAGGGGCAGCAATAGAGAACACTCTCCCCTTACTAGCCTGACGTGGTGCATCTCCTGCTAGCTTTGGCTGACTGAGACAATCCTTTTGGTAGTGCTCGGACTTCCCATAGCTGTAGCATACTACACTGTCTAAGTTCCTTTGCCTGTGCCAACACTACGCCGCTACATGTCCCTTCTTGCCATGGACGTGACATGGTCCCACCTGTGGGCGGCTACTGGATCCTGCATGGCTGAAACCCACACTCTCTTCTCTACCAGATGTAAGCCGTTGCTTCTGCTTCTTCCCAGAGCTACCAGAACTTGGTGCTCCAATCACTGACGGTCGAGAAACGGAAGGTTGGGAGATAGAAGGTCGAGAGACAGACTTCCTTCCCTTTTCCTTCTTAGGATACTCTTCCTGGAACAGCCTACGATCATCCTCATAGCTGCTTGCAAGCTCAATAGCATCCGCTAAAGTCTGGCATCTGAAGCCAAAAACTCTGGATCTCAGCACAAGATTCAGTCCTTCCATGAACTTCTTGGCTCTGTTCTTCTCGGAAACCACTGCTTGAGAGAACTGCTCCAGTTGAAGGAAGGACGACTCATACTCTGCCACAGTCTGGCTCCCCAGTTTCAGGTTCCTGAATTCTCTGTCCAGCTTATCTCTCTCATACTCAGGAAGAAACCTCTCATAGAACGCCTCTCAGAACTCCTCCCAAGAGATCATTAGCAGGTCCGCATTTGGGAATTTGGTGTAGCGCATGGCCCTCCACCACTGATCTGCAGCACCTTTGAGTTGAAACATTGCGATCCGGGCCCACTTCTCCGGTAGACACTCAATCCCCTCTAGGATCTTCTCCACCTCTAGGAACCAAGCCTCACACTCCTCTGGTGTGTTGTGCCCATCAAAGGTCAGTACGTCCAGCTGGCGGAACTGCTTAATTCACGGGTCTCCCTTTGCCTCATCCTAACTACTGCTGTCGAAGGACTTGCGAATCCCCACATCATCTCACCGAACTCTCATCTCATACCCCTTCACGCACTACCCTCTCCCATCTCGGAGTCGGGCACTGAGGCCTTGCCACGACTGCGGCCTTGGCGAGACATCTTCCTGCCAGCACAACAAAACACGACAACCAAAAATTAAGGTGCACGACTCTCTATTGTGCAGTCCTAGGGAGCCACTAGACCAGACATCACCAAGCCGGTGCACTAGGTATAACCTTAGCTCTGATACCACTCTGTAACGCCTCGATCCTGGGCGCTACCAAGATCACAATATCATAAGCAAAATTACACTAATTACAGTAAAATTAAATAACTATAACTAAGGCTCACCTCCAAGAAACAATGTGCTGCTAGAAGCTCCAACTCTAGCACCAAAACTCGACTGCACACGATCTGCATCTGAAAACTGAACAAAGTACGCGTGAGTGACATCTAAGTCACCTAGTACGCGCCCCAAACACACAAGCAACAAAAATCAGGCAAAAACGCTAAAAATACAATTTTTAATTTATGAAACTTTGTTTCTTTAGAAAATCTAATTTTAAAACATTATTTCCTTTTTCCTTGAAATCACTTGGGAATCTGCTCCCAAAACTATGCTTTTCTCAAAATTCACTTTCCTTCCTTTTTTAAAACATTTGGGAATTCGTTTCCAAAACCACATTTTTCCAAAAACTCATCTTTTCTTTCTCTTTTGTACTTTCCAAAACCTTTCTCACATTCTAAGAAATCCACATTTCCAACTAGATCCAGCCTAAAACATAATGCCTCTAGGGCTCAAAACCAAAATCACAAATATTTGCTAGTAACTGGTTAAAACATAATTCATATTCATTTCTAGGATTTTAGGACCATTCACAAGTTCAATCCTAGCCAAACCATTTTCTTTCATTTTCATAAAATCACATAGTTTTCTTTTCATTTCCACTTACTTATGGATGTTACCTTGATCAGGGGTAACCAGGTATACAAGCAGTAGGTGAGGACACTATTTCCCCTACCTCTCTGCACTGCCGTAGTGAAGTTCCCCGTGCGAGAGGACACCACCCCAGCCCACTGGCCTAAATTTCTTTTTATAAATGCACGGGGATACGTCTTTATCTGAAGTCCCATCGATGACCCGAACAACAAAGTTCAATAACCCAGGCTTAGCCTACACTCTCGGTAACCTGGACACCTAGGTCTCATATTCCTAGGATTAGCTTACACCGTCACGAGCTCGGTGACCCAAACACCCAGGTTCATATACCCAGGCTCAGCCTACACCGTCTCAAGCTAGGCAACCATAGTCGTATCTGACAATTGGTTTCACTGGAGTCTCATACTCCTACCACATTGTCGACACCAACCCCTATGGTTTCCCAATACATTATTAGTGCTTCATTTCAAAACTCTTTAAGTTTTCATTTTCAAATTTTCTTTTTTATTCCTTTTTGTTACAGGAACTAATTCCAAGCAACACAAGACCATTTACTGGGGTCCCAACTCAAATCATTTAAAATCATGTATTTCAAATCACAATTGGGTCTCATGCCCAAAAACCACACATTCAACTATTTTTATTCATTTATAGGGCTTAAAACCCAAAACCATTCCCAAATCTACTTATTTAGGTTCCATATTCCTCCATGACATTTTTATGGGAAAAACACCATTAACACATGCTGTACATACCTTTAAAACCATTTATCTTCCACTTTGTGCCCATATTTACACATATCAGGGTCAGGCAAATTCGATAGACCGAATTTCAGGTTCGGTATACTGAAAATCCCTGATTTGGTATACCGAACATTTTCGGTATACCGAAACTTCATGTTTCGGTCGACTGGATAATTTCGATCTGCTGAACCCAAGCATTCTAGCTTAATCTATCATGCCGAATTCAATTCGGCATGCCGAATTCAATTCCTACAATCAAGGCATTCCCCTGTTTCGACTTACGAAATTGCTGGAAGTGGGAGCCTCCGTCGGACTCCTCAAACAAGCACCACAAAATGCTAGTAAATCATGGAGTGTAGACCCTTGAGCCTACTTCAAAACCCCTTAAGCCATTCATCAATCCATTAACTATGCAATCCACACGAAAATCATAAAGGGGGTGAAGCTCGTTGTAATATACTGTAGCTTTCATTCCCAAATCTCGTATAAACCTACAAATTTCCGTCCTAACCGCATGATATCTACATTTTCATGCTATTCAATACATTTCCATCAATTCTACAATTTTTCTAAGATTTTACATGCATTTATCTCTATTTTTATGCATTTAACCTATCAGGAGAGAAGAAGAGAACGGAGGAGAAGGGGAGGTCACATACCTTCTCCAACGAGCTCTTCCAACCTCGACGAGCCTCTCCTACCCCGGTGAAACCCTCTCTCCACCGAAGGACCTCAGCTCGACGCTCCTCTGGCTCGCACACCTTCCTTCCTTTCCCTCTTCTCTCTCGCGTCTCCACCCCCTTCTTCCACTCGCCTCTTCCCCTCTATATGTCTCCCTCCTCTCACGTCGTGCCAGCCGTCCATCGTGTCGGAAGAGACCGAGAGGCACGGACTGATGTCGTTGGTGGCACGGGCTGATGGAGGAAGAAGATGAAGAAGACGGGGATGGGGAGAACTCACGAGTGAGAGAAAGAGAAAAAGAAAGAAAAGAGAAAAGAACAGGCACGCAAATCGAGGCAACTGTGCATCCTCAAATTGGACCCCACATTGGTCCCAAATCACAATCAAGTGCACAGAAAGCCAACCAAATCCTCACAATCGCAAGAAACAACAGATTATCTATTAATAAACCATTTATGCAATATTACAATTAATTACATGGTTTACAATTAAAATGGATAATCAGGCCTAAGTGTTACACCTCTGAAAAGAAAATATGTTCTCTAACATCCAAACCTTCGTCTCCCTCACGAAATCTTTTCTGTGGCATTTCTTCCTCCCTCATCAGCGGTTCACACTTCTCCCCCCTTGCCTCCCCTATCAAAAACCCTCTAGAGGCCTCAGTCATTCAAACCTTTAGGATCACTGTGCTGTCTCCTGTTCCAGAAGACTCTTCAGGCCATTGGGAAGTTGTGTCTCGGTGAAAGATCATTCCCCCTTTGGTAAGTTTCTGCCATAAATATGGGAGATGTTTCTCCTGTGGTCTCTGTGGGCACTCGAAGAAATTTTGTAAGTTTTCTGGACTATGTTTCAAATGCTCGTCCCGAGTTCATTCTATAGCTATCTGCAAATTTTTTCAGGTTCCTCATTCTTCTACTCACATTACCTTGATGGCTGGACTTACCCCCCACAACCCGAATGTCCTTCCCCCCTCAGAGGTTGTTTATGACCAACTCCACTCTCTGTCCTGTTGTGCGATTATCACTTCTCATTCTCCCCAGCTGTCGAAACTTGCTCTGGAAGAACATTTGTGCACCAACTGGCCTAATTCCATCCATGTTGAGGTTTTGGACTTTTCACTAGGAAAATTCCTTCTTAAATTCTCCTCCACCTCATCCCAGAACAAGGCCCTAAATCTATATGGCTCCACCTTACAAATGCTTTCTGCTTCTTATGTCCCATGGTCGGCAAATTCCAATGTAGTGTTTACTTTAAAAGAAGAAGGAATTTGAATCAGACTGGAAGGAATACCTCATTACCTTGGAATATTGATCTGCTCTCTCACATGGTATCCAAGTTCGCTGACATCCTGGAAGTAGACACCACTTTAGATAGGCTAAAGTTCCTAGGTTTTGCTAAAATGAGAGTACGCCTTCACCCTGGCAAAGAAATTCCCTATACTAGATTCTTTGCTTTTGGAAGGATTGTTTATCCTATTAAATATAGGCACTGTTGGGATCTATGTCCTTCATCCTCTACAGCCTCTGCTTCTCTCCCTCCATGGCCCAAGAACACTAATACATCTTCTTCCTCAGCATCTAGTAGGTTACCTCTAGTTCGCAAGCCTTTTAAAAACAACAAGGGCAGGAGGAGTGGTAAGAATGGAAAAGCATCTCATCTTGGGAAAAATGTTTGGTCTAGAACCATGAGCCCTGTCCCACCAGTCCATCCTATCACTACCTCCACATCTGTGGGCTTACTCCCTACTCCTACCATCTCACCATCTTCATCTAGGATTCTACCTACGCCTATTACAGATAACAGTATTGTAGAGAACCCTGGACTTTCTGACACTACAAGATTTGTGGAAGAGAAAATTAGAGCAAGAAATATTTCATTGGTTAAATTTAAAAAAGTCCTAGCGATTTTTGACTGTTTAGAACAAGATAATCTGAGCTCTGGCACTAGGGACTTGCCCTCTTCTCAGCTGACAACATCTATCCATGCACTAGGTTTTGAAAGAGATGTGTTGCTTCAATCAGTTTCAAATATGTAGAGATGGAATTCGGGCCAGCCCGGCTCGGCCCGACAGGGCCTAGACTTGGTCGGGCGGGGCCCATGTTGACAAGCATGGGCCCAGCACGACCCATGGCCAGCTGGTGGGCCGCGTTGGGCCAGGTCGGACCGGGTCGGTCCACGGCCCATGGTGTTTCTTGTATGTTTTTTAAAATAAAAAATTCCGAGTCGGCCCAATAATACCAATATTTTCTATTTTAATATAAATAATGAATATAAAATAATAAAATCCTTAACCTACAAAAACCAAAACCTAAAAATGGAGGGATTAGAAGTAAAGAATTTGGAGGGATTAGAAGTAAAGAAATTTTGATGTAACTAGCTCGACTAATGTCGCATGGAGACTAGAGAGTAGAAGACATGACAGAATCCAAAGCCAAACAACGAAATCTTCACTTGAAAGTTGAGAGAAAGTTGTAGACTTGTAGTGGAGAAGAGAAGAGAAGATTGAGTTGTGAAGAAAAATAAATGGAATAAGGAGGTATTTTATTTGTAGGATAATTGGAGAGGTTTTTAAGTTTAAAATATATATATAGAAATGGCCATTGATATGCAACGGTTGTATAGCCGTTGATGCAAACGGCTATATTATTTACAAGTAGGTGCGCCTGTATATATATATATTTTTTTTTCTTTTACAGGCGGGCCGGCCCGACCCAGACTGTTTTCATGGGCCAAATTGGGCCTAGTAAACGGACTAGGTCAAGTGACCCAGGACCAGCCCGACCCGATTTCCACCTCTACAAATATGTAAATTTCATGGAACAATGATCAGGCATAAAATACAGCTTCTTCTATCAACAACTTGGTGCCTCCTCCTTCTCCTGCTTCTGTTGAGCCGTCCTCCTCAACTTAAAACTCCAAGGATGACACTATTGACTGATTAAATTCTTATTAATCAGAATATGTTCATTTCTTCAAATTGTATCTCTGGTGAAATTTTTTTGGATGATTTTGACTCCGAATTTTGAGAGTTGTTTTGATTTGATTTGGGGGATCACCGTGTTCTTTGGATCATGTACCATTTTAGACAAATTTTGATTTCTTGATGGTAATTTCATAATCAAGAATTTATTATAATATTTTAACCATTACCAAAAAAAAGAAAAGAGAACCATTCTTGTTCAACCATCGACAGATTAAAAAACAAAGCTTGTCCATAAGTTCTACCGTAATCCTAGTGGTCCATGACGCAGACTTGTGGCGCAGACCACTTCCACTTCCACTTTTACGATTGGAAAAATAGCGAATGAAGTCAAGAGAAGTTGGATAAGGCCAACATCACAACATCTTGACTATAATCTTCACGAATCTTCCAGGAATTCCACAACATTTGCGTACCTACCACAATAGTTGATCGTCATCTAGATTCTCGCCATCCCACTCTATAAATAGAAGATGAGGAGCCTTCGCATAAATAACCAAGCATACCAAGATCAACAATACTCACAACACAAGATTCAGCTGCCATGGCTAAAAACAAAGCGCAGAGTTCTCTCGTTCTAATAGCTCTGCTTTCATTGGCGTTGTTTGCCGGAAGAGTGCAGGCCGGAAACATCGCCGTATACTGGGGCCAGAATGGGAACGAAGGCCCCTTGGCCGACGCATGTGCCACTGGAAACTACAAGTACGTCAATCTTGCCTTCCTGGTCACGTTTGGCAACGGCCAGACCCCCGTCCTCAACCTCGCCGGCCACTGTGATCCGAGCAGCGGAGGATGCAAGGGCTTGAGCAGCGACATAAGGTCATGCCAAGACCGGGGCGTCAAGGTCATGCTCTCCCTCGGAGGTGCCTTAGGAAACTACACCCTTGTGTCAGCCGATGATGCCACACAAGTTGCAAACTACCTGTGGAACAACTTCTTGGGAGGGCCATCATCTTCTCGCCCGCTTGGCGATGCCGTCTTGGATGGCATCGACTTCGACATCGAGCGCGGCACGACCATGCACTGGGACGACCTTGCAAGGGCCCTCGCCGCATTCAGGACATCGTCGCAGAAGCAGGTGAGTTTTCTAACTTTGCAAGAGTACTGCACAAGGTGTACCTTAGATTTTTCCTAAATTAATTTTTAACGAATTATTTTGCGAAATTCTCAATAGGTGTATCTGACGGCTGCTCCCCAGTGTCCCTTCCCAGACGCCTGGATGGGAACTGCTCTCGACACCGGACTGTTCGACAACGTGTGGGTGCAATACTACAACAATCCTCCATGCCAGTACAGCTCTAGCAACACTGGCGGCTTTACGAGTGCTTGGAATCGGTGGACAAGGATTAAAGCACGGAGTGTATTCGTCGGACTTCCTGCTTCTCCGAAGGCTGCAGGGAGTGGGTATGTTTCACGAAGCGACCTAACCAAGTCGGTGCTTCCTATCGTCAAGGGCTCCTCTAAGTATGGTGGCATCATGCTCTGGAGCAGGTACCATGACCTCCAGAGTGGTTATAGTTCAGCTGTGAAAGATCAGGTCTAGTGGAAGACAATGGTATACATCCTTAATTTCCACCGCAGAGATGACTTCTGGGTCATGTCGTCAGACCTCGATACCCTTTTTTTCATTTTTTTTTCTCTTTTTTTCAGCGTGCGTGCTGTCTGTGGGCCCTACTACTAGTTCTTTAACTAAAGTCTGTCGAAGCTTTCGACTTAAGATCCTGTCATTCTTCATGATAGATGTGAGAAAAGACCTGCACAAACTTCCAAGCTTGTCTCATTTGCCTGGTTCTTGGGATATCACAATGTGGGGGAGAAAGGATTTCTTTTTCTTCGTATTAAAACTATATATGCGGCATTTATGTGGTACAGAGAGATACTCGATAAACAAGTTTCCTAAGATCAACTGAAAGGATTTAAGTAAATCACAAAAGTTAAACATCATGATACGAGAATCGAACCCCCTTGGGTGACAATTTATATCACAGGTTAAAAATGGGAACAAAAAGGCAAGAATAAGCTGTGTATTCATATTTCATTCTATAAAAATTTATCCAAAAATGGGGGGATGAGATGTCGACAGCAAGGGTAAGCAGGTTAAAATAGCAAAGTTTGGGTGGGAAAGATCCTCGACTGATGCATAATGTTAGGAATGGTTCCAATCATACTACCACAAAATTAATTGTAAGTCCTAAAAAATCAATATTATGATATGGAACTCATGGCTGGCATAAGTTGCGGTAGCTGTAAAATTTTCGTGGAATGTCAAAAATATATAATATTTTCACTAATATTCGTTAGATATAATAGCTATGAAAGGCAATGGAACTCACCTAAATATGGAAATTGAGTTGGGTCGGTCCTCGACCTTCCAGCCTGGTCCAAGAAACTGTTTGACCTGATGTAAAACATTTTTAGGGTGGGCTACACTAGGCCAAGCCTATCGCGAGCCTTGGGCAGCGTCGGGCCTAAGGCCACTGCCTAGTCGGCCCAGTTGAGTAGGCCCAACTGGTTCAAGCAGACTGAGCCGAGTTAGGTCAGCCCGTAAAAAATAATAATACTAATAAATAATGAGAATGTTGTAATGCAACGTTCCATTGCAACGTTGTATTTTTTTGTTTTCTTTTAACATCAAAATCTTTCTCATTTTACCTAAAAATACACTCATACGTCTTTCATTGCTTCTCACAACTCACAACAACTTAATTTTCTCTTCTTTACTCTCATCCTTTACAATTCTCTTTCAATTTCACCTATTTGGCCTCTACTCAAGACAGATACAACTCATATTTTCTATCACTTTCTTCCAATTTAATCTTTCCAAGTGAGGATTTAGTTGTTTGGCTTTGGATTCCGCCGCATCTGCTACTCTCCAGTATCCATGCTACATCAGCTGAGCCGGCAACATCAAAATTTCTCTACTTCTAATCCCTCCAAATATTCTACTTCTAATCCCTCTATTTTTGGGTTTTAGTTTTTGTGGGTTAAAGATTTTTTTATTTTATATTTATTTTTTATATTAAAATAGATAATTTTGGTAATGTTGGTAGTCATGACTATATCCCTAATATGGAGTCAGACCAACCTCAATCTACCCCAACACAAACTACACGCCTACAGCCACTAAAAATCTAGGAAACAAAGTTCTTAGGTTATGGAGTATGTTATAATAGACCCTATAGATGAAACTAAGTGCTACTGTAAATATTGTAATACCACATATACATGTCTTAGGGGAGGGGGTGTAGGTCATTATAACACCCCAGTGCTACACAACAGTACAAGAACTACCCAAGTACAACTAAAGAAGATAAATAACAGCATAAAATAATTAATGCTAAACACCCAGACCTGTGTGCGGCAAACGTGGCTCGAAATTATGCACCAGACTAGAACTGCTCCTACACCTTAGCACCAGAAACAAGAGGACAAGAAAACACACGCGTGAGTGACAGGAATGTCACCCAGTACGCGCCCCAAAACAGTGCTAAAAGCCAAAGAAAACCATTGCTAAACCACAAACCATTTATAAAACCACATGTTTAATCAGAAAACATGGAAAACAATGGCATTTCAAACTTTCTTTTCTTATCTTTCAAAACCTCATGTTCTTTCATAAACCTTTATTCTCAACACTGGAGAAACAAATCATTTCATTTAGTTTCCTAGCCCAAAACATAATTTAAAAATCATAGGCACAATTTGCCACAAACTAGGCTAGGAACTAGTTCACACACACACAAACTCACACTTTCCATTCCATTACTGGTCGCATCACCCTGGCCACAGGCGATCGACCTGGCTTTAAGAAGCTGGTGAGGATTCTATGTCACCACACCACACTGCAGTGCCGCGGTGAACCACCCCGTACTGGAGTTCAACCGCCTCGACCGCAGCCTCAAAATGTACCCTCACTGGTACAAGCACGGAGTACATCCTAGGGACACCCTGGTGCCCGAGCAACTGGGGACTCTAACCCCAGCCCCGTACAACACCGGCACTGAGGGTAGTCCGAGTCTCTCATACCCCGGGTCCTACAGTACCACCACAGTCTCAAGGCTCCTACTCCGAACCGCAAACTCGGCAACCACACTCACCAAGGACACGTCCCCGACCTATCTTGTGGTCTCATTACCTCGTCGACAAGTCCTGGTTCCCTTGTGGTTCCTACTAAATCCTTTCATCTCTTTAAAATCATATGCAATTGTCTTTTCAAAACAATTAATAAAACCATTTTCCAT
>JAMKQA010037180.1:0-14846 GCA_024699735.1 Posidonia australis | reverse complement strand
ATTAATTAAGGTTTTTAATGGATTTTCACTTTAATTATGGTTTTTACTTATTTATTTGGATTTTTAAGTGATTTAATTTGAATTAAGCTTAAATTAGGGTTTTTGTCTTATTTATTTGTATTTTAATTTCTTTTCACTTGATTAGGGTTTAAAAATTTGATTAATTATGGTTTTATTGGGTTTTAAGTTGATTTAAGTGGATTTTAGCTGGATTAAGTGGATTAGGAATTATGGTTGGATTTTTAAGTGGATTTAATTGTATTTTGTTTGATTAGGGTTCTTGTTAGGGTTTTGTTTGATTTTAGGTGGATTTTAGCTTAATTAAGTGTTTTATTTGCTTTTCAGTGAATTTTACTGGGTTTTATTATTTTATTGGGTCATGTGGGCTAGTGTGAACCTAATTGGGCTTATCTGAGCTAGGATTTTGGTGGTCGCGACTAGAGCATCAACCGGAGGAGCCTGCTGCCAAATGAGCTCAAAATTGGGGTGTCTACAGTAGGAATCTATTTTCCATACAACACCTGACCCTCCACTGGGGTCCCAACTCAGTTCATTTAAACTCGTACATTAAAAATCATAAATTGGGTATCATGCCCTAAACCACACACAATCAACCATCTTATTCATTTATAGCGTCTAAAACCCCAAAACCATGCCCAAATCCACTTATTTGGGTTCTATATTCCTCCATGCCATTTGCATGGGGAAAACACCACTAACACATGTTAATTGATCATTTAAAACCTTTTATTTCCATTATTTGTGCCCATTTAATCACATGGGCCACGGGGTGAAAATGGTAAACCAAATAGGAATTCAGTATACTGAAAATCACTGATTCGGTATACCGAATTCCTTTGGTATACCAAAACCCCTTGTTTCGGTCGACTGAAGGTATTCAATCTACCGAAACCAGTGCTCCTGCACTAACTGATTGGGATTCGGTATGCTGAACCCAATTCGGCATGCCGAATTTCCCGTGTTTTGTACATGGTCCCTGCCAACAGACCATTCGTTCGCTGGAAGTGGGAGCCTCTAGCAGACCCCTCAAAAAGTGTCATGAAACACAAATAAAACATGGGGTGTAAACCCTTGAGTCTACTTCAAAACACCTCAAGCCATTCATCAAACCATCAACCATGCATTCCACACGAAAATCACAAAGGGATGAAGCTCAATGACGGCTACTGTAGCTCCCATCACAAAATCTTGTATATTCCTACAAATTTCAATCCTAACCGCATGATATCTATGTTTTCATGCAATTCAACTCATTCTCATCAATTTCCCTGTTTTTCTACGATTTTACATGCAATTTTTCTCTATTTTCATGCATTTAACATGATCTATTGGGAGCATGTAAACGAGCAAAGGAGAAGGGTCGCGTACCTCGAGTGGCACTCCTGCGATTTTCCTCACTCCTCAGTGAGTCTCCTCTCGCCTCGGCGAAGCCTCCTTCATCAGCGATCTACACCTCCAGCTACACGCGTCGTTCTTCCTTTCCTTCTCCTCTTTTGATTGCCTTCCCTCTGATTCACACGCTTCTACCTCTCTTTATCCTCTCCTCCTCCCGCATCGTGCCGACCGTCCATCACATCGGAAGAGACTGCGAGGCACGGGTTGGCATCGTTGGTGGCACGGGTGTGTGGAACAAGCGGAAGAAGAAGACGGGGGAAAGGGTGGAAGGGCGTGGCTCGTGAGAGAGATAGGGAAAAAGGAAGGAGAAAGAAGAAGGAAAGAAAAGGAAGAAAAGATGGGCACACAAATCGAGACAACTGTGCATCCTCAAACTAGACCCCACATTGGTCCCAAATCACAAGCCGGTGCACAGAAAGCCAACCACAAGCTCACACATACAAGAAACAACTGATTATCCATTAATAAACCATTTATACGATATTACAATTAAGTACATGGTTTATAAATTAAAATAGATAATCAGCCCTAGATGTCACATCCAGCCACGAGTCTGGTATGTAAACCAGACTCACGAATTGATAAGGTCATAGTGAAGATGATGAATATGAGGAAGGATACATCGACTCAAAAATACCAAAGGAAAGCCAAATAAATGGATAAGGAAAACAGAGTTGCCACCTCATCTTTTTAAAATCGAAAAGATAAGGAAAACTAGATGCATAAAAAATGCAAGAATAATGATGCAAATGAATGAATGTGTATGCCCCGTGCTAATGGAAAGTGACGCAAAGGTCATTGTAGGCTAGAGAAAGGGTAATGACGCTTGTTATGCATGGGGAAGGTGTTAGGCACCCCCACACGCCTGAGAAATCGGTCTTTCTTGGCTAATCTCTTGCTTGAGTGTCGCCAATGCAAATGAAAGTATGCTTGCTAAGTCCAAGATGCCATGAATGCTATATGTCATGCATATATGATTGAAATGGATAGGGTGGAAAACAATGCAAACTAGTGCTCAGTAACGCTATGTAAATATTGGACTATTGATCACAAGAAATCAACATAGTAAACATCATCGCCCTAAATGATGGATGCATGCCAGAAACACGGAAAGTAAACCATACAATGTAGGCAATGACAAGTAGATGCGAAAACACAAAAGGTGATATGCATGATTAGAGGAGAAAACAAGATGACCGGATGCAATGGAGCTCAGCCAACTGCCTGTTCCGTACTGGGCAAATTGTGCGATTGGTCCATGCCTTTCATTCTTGCATTCGGCATGCTCCTGTTGGATATTGAATAGAGCAACGAGCTTTGCCTTGCTCTAGACCTAAATGTAATGATGCATGGATGTTGTATGATGCATAAGAAGCTAGAGGGGAGGTAAAGGAACATACCTAGATGCTTAGAGGGGGTCAAGGTTGGCCAGTAGCTTCCACCCATCTACCTCCTCATGAGATGGGTTCCGTCGGTGAGCTCGACTGTGTTCTCCGATTGTGGGCTCCAACGACGTGTTCTGGTGTTTTTAGGGGCTCGGGGGGACAAGGAGGAATGCTCAAATGCATAATGGATGGAAGTGTAGGCAGCGATGACCTTCCGCCGTGCTCCCCTTGTCTTACCAGCAACCACTAGCTTGACGAGCCATACAGGCGGCAAGGAGCATCCAGTGGCTATTTAGGGAGACTAGGAGAAGGAAGAAGAAGGTGGGAATGTGCTAAGATGGGGGGATGGGTGAGCCCACAGGCTATCAGCCACTTTCACACCCACTTGAACCCATCGTCGGTGATGCATGACGTATGGATGCATGACTAAAGAGGATGATAAAACTAGATGGAAAACACACCAGTTAATACAACGAAGCTATACAAACGTAAAGGAAGTGATAGACACACATAGCAAAGACGAGAAGAACTTGTGAAATTTTGTGGGTTGTCCTTCAGTGGCGGCTCACGACAACTTTTCTCTGGGTTGACGGTGCATGACGGCTACGAAGGTGTCTCGAAGGGGTTGTGGTGATGTCAAGAGTGGTTCAGCAGTGAAATGTGGATGGCTGGAATGGTTTTTGATGGCTTAGAGGTGGTGGACTGGAGGTGATGGCTCCGGTTGGCAATGAGAGGTGGCTAGACGGTGATGGACGGCCAGCAGATGTGTGTGATGCTTCAACAAGAGGGGAGGCTCTACTGGAAGAGCATTGTATGCTCTGGCACATGGCAGTTGATTCCAGGACAAGAGCGAGTTGGTGTGTTTGTAGGGTGGCCGGAAGGTGAAGTGGTGGCCGGAATGGGTGATTGCCTGTGGCGATTTGCTCAAGGATGGCTAGTGAATGGAGCTAGGAGTCCATTGAGGCCAGAGGTCCAAGAGGAGGAGCTATGGGACAGAGGTGGAGGTTAGGATGTGTGTGGTTAATGTGTGTGGTTAGGATTCCAATTTGGTTTGATTTGATGGGAATTTGGATTACATAGAGGGGCTTGATGGTCTGATACAATTTGTGGCGCACACCCAGATCCATGCCATCCAATGAGAAGAGGTAGATTGGTGGTCCACTAAGTGAAAAGACCAATCGATCCCTCAACAGTTAATTACTAACCAAGGGCAACTACATCCCCGACCCGTGCGACTCGCCCACTCTATCGACACATGGTAGTTAGATGACTAGGCCAGGTTAGGATCTTAAGTTGGATTCTGGGCTTGCTCTTTGATTGGTAGACCAAAAAGTTGGTTTATAGTGGGTTATTGGTGTTGGACTGGTTTCAGGGTTTTGATTGGTTTTGGAGTGTGTAATGGACTTTGGTGTGGGAAAGTGCCTCGTTGCCGCTAATGCACTCTTTCGAAGAAATCCACTAGCGTGTGATTGCCAAAGTGGGGTGTCTACAGATGCCCCTCCCTGAGTGAGGTTGAGGGATGGAGGGAACCGAGACTGATGGTCAAGGTTGACAAAAGACATACCACTTGACAGCCTATGGGAGGTGGTTGTGTGCTGTTGGTGCTAAGTCATTCATTCCGTAGATGCGCCAAATGTCTTGACCCGTGGTTGGTATGCAAATGTGAGTGCTAAGATGATGTCAAAAAATGAGTATGAAAACCATGGAGAAAACATGGATGAGATGCAAAAACAAGTGCGAACAAAGTGTGGAAAACATGGGTGCCAATGCAAATGTTGATATGCACGAAGCCCTATTGGGGACACATGTGGTTCACAGAAAGTTGACGTAGATGATGCATATGGATGCAAAACAGTGTTAGAATGCAAATGTGCATGCTGAGCTCCATTGAAGATAGGCCCAACTTTGCACAATGCTAATGCGAATGTGTGATGATGTGAGTGCAATGATGTAAGTGTAATGCAGGTGATGATCATAGTGTTAGGAGCGCAATGTCGAGGATACCGCGCCGAGCAAGAGTACTGTAGAGGATACTGTGACCATGCCGGTGGAACCCTGTATGACTCCTTAGAGAAACCAATGTAAAGAAACACATGTGTGCTCTGTGCCTAATAGATGCGACGTGCAAATCACTATGGGCTAGAGAAAGGGTAAGGATTCTTGTTATGCATGGGGAAGGTGTTAGGCACCCCATATGCCTGAAGAAATAGGTCTTTCAAGGTTAATCGCTTGCTCATGATCTAGTGTGTGTATGCTTGTTTACTTCTAATGCACATGCCTAGGATGAATGCGAAAACACGACAAATCTCCATGAAACGATGAATAAAAGAGAAATGATAAGGAAAATAATCTGAGGGACAATGTAGGCATTGAAAGTGTCGCTTTACTGTATGCCCTTGGGCGATAAGGAAAATCGTAGAAAATCAGAAATATTCAGAAAACACCACTCAAAACAGTGAAAACTGGTAAACTTGAGAAAACCAAAAGGAAAAAATAATCCTTATTCAGGTCCATGTTGGCACTACCAAGCTTGTTAATGTTCGCCCTTGGGCTATAAATTCCCAACACAAATCATAAAATCACGAAAATCAGAAAATATAGGAAAAATGATAAAATTTGCAAAGAAAGGGCACTTTTGGCAAATCATGCCAAAAGATTATATGCCCTATGATAGAATGGGGATTGTTGAGGAATCCATAGGGAAACCTAGAAGTCAAAGAACAGTCAAATCAAGAAGCCAAGAATCAGTTATAACTGTTTGAATTTTGTGCCCCACGTCGATGATTCTCGCCAACGATTTCCATTAGTTGAAACTGCTGCTTGCAATTGCCAACTCTTCTCGCCAAGACTTCTCACCGGCTTCCACCATCGTCAGGAATTACATGACCCGTCACCTATTCTACTGTTGAGCTTTGAACGAATCTTGATTCCTCCAACATGAATCACTTAAGCATCGACCAGTGATATTGGAGGAAGGCATGAAGAAGATATTCGACCGGCTAGATCAGAAAGCGGCACTGTGAATTCCTTTCTCCGTCACCCTCGCTGGAGATGGTGCTGGCTAGCTTCAGCTGATGTCAACATGGCTAGGAAGAACGATCTCGACACCTAGGAGGAAAGCTTGGACGATGAGGAAGCTTCTCAGATGATCAAACTACCTTGTGACAGCTCTAACTACTCCTCCCTCCAAGCTCGTCAGTGGAAGTTTTGTATGTCTATAGAATGGTGCCGATGATCTTTGTTGAGGATCAGGGCGGAGAGCAGGCTGAAGACCAAGTGTTGGAAGAGCCAGGGCAGGGGAGATGAAGCAAAAGTATAGGTTCAAATCAAGGAAAGCTGGTCAGATTCCTCTGCCCGACTCCTTCGTCAGTGCATTCACCAATCCTCCTTGTCAAAGGACATCGAGCACCATCCAGAATCCAGAAAGGTGGGAGAGGCAAGGAGGAGGAACAAGCATGCAGAACACGTGAAGGGAAATAGTTAATTCCCTTCCCCAGCCTGTGCCACTAGAATCGACGAGATGAGTGTCAAGAACCGATTCCTGATGACTCACGCACCCAAACAATGCTTGAATGGAGACGAAGAAGAATGGGTGACTTACTTGTGACGTGTCGTGCATCGTCGAAGGCTCCTCCAAGCTCGAGCGTCGTCAAGAGTGTCTGTGCTCACCGTTGGAACACTGTCACTGGAGTTGGATCACAAAGGGGAATCTGGAGCTAGAGCTGGAGGCAGGTAGTCTCTTTGATGATCTCTCTGGTGTGTCGTAGAGGTCTTTAAATAGGCGACGGGATCGATCCAAGGTCGTGGATGTGTAACGACCGGAGGTGAGCGATGGCAATGATGTCCAGGTGATTAAATTGGTAGATTCGACATTGAATTAAGGGCATAAAGGCCCCTAGAGATGAAAGGAAAAAGGCTAGATCAAATCCTAGCCGTTATCAGTAGAAAATTAAGTAATTAAGTAGCAAAAGAGACTTTTTCGTCCTTTAGTACCGAAATAGGGCATTTCGCCAGCTATATTTGCCACTTGCTTCCGCCAACTATACACGCCTGGAATCCATGCCACATAAAACTAGGTGGAAGTTCTGCTTGGCCCAATAAAAGTCAATCATGTAGCCTTTGAGCCCAGTGACCACTTACCAAGGGACAATCGGCAGTCAACGGTTGACATGAATGCTATTGAGGCAACTTGGAGATCACATCCTCTCCTTTAGATTCGTTGAAACCTTCCTATGAAATCTGGGGTGTCTACAGATACATTGCCACTCTGTACTACATGAGGCACGCCAAGCATGCGATGCCAACAAAGCAATGGTGTAGATGGAATGGTATGGAGGATGATGCATGCAGTGTTGGGTATGAAATATAGAATACCAACACCGAGCAAGTAGTGCGGTAGAGGATACACTAGCACTCAATGCTGCTGGAGGCATGCCATGCATGCGATGCCAATGAGATGATGATGTATGGTATGCATGAGGTGTTGGGTATGCAATGCGGAATACCAACGTTGAGCAAGTAGTGCGGCAAAGGATACACTGACACTCAATGTTGTAGGAGGTATACCTTACATGCGAGACCAATGAGATGATGATGTATGTAAGTTGCATGTAGATGTGATGACAGTCTTAGGCATCCGCTCGACCATGCAATGTTGATATTGGCAGTGTTGGGCACGCAGTGCAGAATACCGTTGTCGAGTGAGTAGCATTGTAGAGGATACACTAATACTCAATGCTACAGGAGGCATATCGAGCACATGGTACGAGAGTGTGATGCTAGGTTTGTGATATCAGGGCATGATGTTGTAGTGCTAAAATGGAGATGTCACAGCAGTACTATGCAATGCTTATGCAATGCAGTGTGATGCGATGCAGTGAGATGTAATGCTTACATGATGACTTGCAATGATATGCCATGGAATGTAGTTGTGACTATGCTGGAACTAACTCTCGTGTAAGGGAACACACGAAAACTAAAAAGGTCATGACGAAGATGGTGAATTCAAGGAAGGATACTCGACTCAAAAATACCAAATGAAACACAAAAAAGAAATGATAAGGACGAAATGGAGTCGCCACCTAATCTTTTAAAACTGGAAAGACGAGGAACACAGGATGCATAAAAATGCAAGAAAACAACGCAAATGAATGAATGGATTCTCCATGCTAATGGAAAATGACACGAAGGTCATTGCAGGCCAGAGAAAGGGTAATGACTCCTGTTAGGCATGGGGAAGGTGTTAGGCACCCCCATGCACCTGAGAAATCGATCTTTCTTGGCTTTTCACTCGCTTGTGTCGCCTAATGCAAATGCTCATGTATGCTTGCTAAGTCTAAGTATATGCATGAATGATTAATGTTATGCTCACGTAAATGAAATGCATGGGGAGTAAATGGGCTGAGCTACGCTATGTGAATCTTGGACCATCGATCAAAAGGATCTAACATAGTAATCGTCATTGCCCCAAATGGGATGTATGAATGTCATGGTGGATAAGTGATGCAAAGATAAATGATATGAGAAGATGAGTATACGATGAAATATGAAATGCGAAGTGAGTGAATGAGGTGTATTATGCCTGATGGCATGGACCATAAACACACGTAAGATGCAATGGATTTAAGATGCAAGAGGAATACACAATGCAAGTGAGGAAATGCATATATAGGAGGAAAACTTAGAGATTGATGTATGATCGGAGAGAAAACACGAAGACAAGATGCAAGGGAGCCCAGCTAGTTGCCTATTTTGAATTGGGCAACCCGCATAGGCCATCCGCGCCTTTCTCCTATGCATTTGGCACGTGGCTATTGGAGACAGAATAGGGCAATGGGCTTGCTATCACTCTAGGCCTAAATGCGATGATGCATGGATGTTGTATGATGCATGGGAGGCATGAGTGAATGCATGGGGACGTACCTGGTTGCTCAAGCGAGGTCGCGGTTGGCTAGAGGCTTCCACCCACCAACCTTGCCATCAAATGGGTTCCACTGGCGAGCTCCCTTGAGTTCTCCAACCCACAGGCTCAACAAGGCTTCCCAGCACTTCCAGAGGCCTAAAGGGATAATGAAGAGTGCAAGGGTGCTGAATGCATGTGAATGGTTGAGATGCAAACCATTTCCTGTCCTCACCAAGTCACACTGGCAGCCACAAGCTTGGTAGACAATGTAGGCGGCACAGAGCATCGAGTGACCATCTAGGGTGACTGAGGGAGGTTAGGAGAAGGTGAGGATGTGCCTGGATAGGGGGTGAAGGAGCTCACAGGCCATCGGCCATTTCGAACTCTCTGAACCCATCACTAGCGATGCAATTGTAGTAGATGCAAGGTTGAGGACATAAATGCAAGGAATATACACGAGAGTACATACAGAGATTGCAATGTAACAATGGAAAAAATAGCAAAGAAAAGCCATAGGGAGAGAGGTTTACCTGTGGGTGGCTTGAGTTGTCCCTTTGACATGGCTTGTAGTCGGCATTCTCCGGGTTGATGGAGCTCAGAGGAGGACAGAGGTAGGCTCAAAGGGCTATGATGTGATGGTGGAAAGCTCGGTGAGGGAATGTAGGGGCTTGTTTGCTCTGACTTGTTAGTGGTTGTTGGGTTGTGGTGGTGGTGTTGGTTTCTTCAAGAGTTCCAATCGAAATGGAGGTGGCTGGACGGAGGTGAATGGCCAACGAATGTGTGGGAGGCTTCAGCGAGAGGGGAGGCTCTACTGGAAGGGTGATGTATGCTCTGGCGCAAGCAATGGGTACTAGGTTGAGAGAGAGTTGTAACGCTTGTTGTATGATGTGGAGATGGCCAGAATATGGGAAGGGGTGGTCGAAATTGGTGGTTGTGGTCAAGGATGGCCGGTGCACAGAGCTGAGAGTCTTGAGAGTTTGGCTAGCCAAGAGGAAGAGCCATTGGACATGGGTGCTGGTTATATAGAGGGAATGAGGGTATGTAAGTCATTGGATTCAAATGGTGATTGAGTAAGTGGTTTGGATTAAATCAAGGAGGGATTGGATGGAGAGTGGGATTAGGTAGAGGGACGTGATGGTCCAGGACAATCTAGGAGCATGCCATCCAATGAGAAGAGACGAATTGGTGGTCTACCAAGTGAAAAGACTAGTTGATCCTCAGTAGTTTAAATCCCTGATCTTTCCGCACATGTGACTTGCATATCCCACCCATGCTATCGAGCCATGGTGGTCGGATGGCTAGGCTGGACTTGTGGCTATTACCCGATCGCTGGAGCATCAAGGGCTTGGGCTTGGTATTTGGGATAGGTCTATGGTGGATTAATGGTGTGTGGGCTGGAACTAGGGTGTTAAGGTTGGATTTGGGGGTGTAAAGTTGGTTTTGATGTGAAAATGGGTTTTGAAGTGGTGAAAAGCCTTGTTGCCGCTGGAGTACGCTCTCTAGGAGAAATCTGCTGCGAGTGGTTGCCAAACTGGGGTGTCTACAGATGCCCCTCCCTGAGCAAGATTATGGGACGTAGGGAACCGAAATCGATGCTCAAGGTTGACAAAAGACACACCATTTGGTAGCCTACGGGAGGGTGGTGTTCGCTATTGGCGTTGAGTCATTCATTTGGCATATGCATCGAATGTCATGACCAGTGGCCAGAACGCGAATGTAGGCACTATAATGTAGTTATTATAATGATGCTAAAAGCATGAGTATGGAAACAATAGTGAAAACACAGATGAGTTGTAAAAACAAGTGCGAACACCATACGGAAGACATGGGTACTAATGTAGATGATGAGTGCAAAGCTCTGTGGAGGCACGTGCTGTTCCACATGAAGTTGATGTAGATGATGCATATGGGTGCAAAACACTGTCGGAATGCAAATGCACATGTTGAGGTTTGCTGGGGATGTGTACAACCCTGCACGATGCTAATGTGAATGTGTGATGATGTGATATAATGATGCAAGTGTAATGTAGGAGATGATCATGATGTCGAGAGCATAATGCCGAGGATACTGCACCAAGCGAGGGTTCTGCAGATGATACACTGACACTCTGTGCTACGGAAGGCATGTTCAGCATGCAATGCCAACAATGCAATGGTGCAAGTGGAATGGTATAGAGGATGATGCATGTAGTATTGGGTACGTAATACTACATACCAATGCCGAGTGAGAGTACTATAGAGGATACACTAGCACTCTATGCTATAGGAGGTATGCCAAGCATGCGATGCCAAAGAGATGAGAATGCTGATGAAGTGTATGAAGGGATGGGTACGCAATACGAAATACCAACACTGAGCAAGTAGTGCAGTAGAGGATACAATGGCACTCAATGCTATAGGAGGTGTGCCATGCATGCGATGTTGGGCACGCAATGTGGAATATTGACACCAAACGAGTAGTGTAGCAAAGGATACACTGGCACTCAATGTTGCAGGAGGTATGCCATGCATGCGATACCAATGGGATGACGATGCATGGTATGCATGAGATGTTGGGTACACAATGTGGAATACCAATGTCGAGTGAGAGTACTGTATAGAATACATTGGCACTCTGTGCTACAGGAGGTATGCCAAGCATGCATACCAAAGAGATGATGATGTATGGTATGCATGGTGTAGATTTGATGACAGTCTTAGACGTTCGCTAGACTATGCAATGCGATGTAGGTAGTGTTGGGCACGTAGTGCGAATATAGCATCATCGAGCAGGCAATGCTACAAAGGATACATTGGCACTTGATTCTGCAGGAGGCATACCAGGCACATGGTGTGGGAGTGTTGTAATGTAGGTCGATGAATTGGTATGCATGGAGATACATGCAAGATTGGGCACGCAATGCGAAGCATACTAGACCGAGCAGGCAACGCCATGGACGCATCACTGGCACCCAATGTTATGGGAGGCATGCTAAATTGCTAAACACATTGTGCGGGATGCGATGTTGGATGAGATGATGATGCTTGCAAGGTAGTATGCAGCTAATGTCATAAAATGTTGCACACATGATGTGAAGCATGCCACATCGAGCAGGTGGAGCCTAGGACAAGTCACTGGCACGCAGTGCTGTGAAGGACTTGTGTAGACACCCCGATTTTGAGGTGACTCATTTATAAGCCTCCAGATGTTGCTTTGGATGTGACTGACCCTTGAACCAACCCCAAACCCGTAGCAAGCCTACAACCCAATTAGAAAACCTGACAAGTAAGGGAGAGCACTTAGCTAGCACGCCTACCTAGCACACTTAGCAAGCACATTTACCTAGCACACTTCCCTAGCACACCTCCCTAGCAAACATAGGTGGCGCACATCCCTGGCGCACATCATTTCGCAGGCTGCGGGCTGCTGGCTTTCCACCTCCCATAGTTGTTACCTTTAGCAACGAATATGCCATGGAATCTTCCAGGCTTTTCGTCTGCAAGGCTCTCCCCATTCCCATGAGTTACCCATGAGGAAATCCTATATAAGGACACCCATAGGCAACCATAGGGAGAGGTTAGAAATCCTGAATTCAACCATTTTCTGCTCTGAGCCAGCATCCTACATGTGTTTCTCCTTCTTTCCAGCAACTTATTTTCGTTCTCTGGAGTACTCCTTTACGTCCTAAAGCTTCCTTGGTCCTTCCAAAGCAACAAGGATTCCTTTATCTTTGATATTTCAAGAAGGAAACATCTTGAGAGGTAGGCTTTCTACCTCCTCTTTATCCTTTAAATATCACTTCAGAAACATGATAAAACATGCTTGAAACCTTATATGTGATTTGATTTATTTCATGTTTCTATGAAGTTTTATATGATAACATGCTAGTTCTCTATGCAAAATAATCTCCATGCTAATCTATGCTTATGTTTTTAGCATAAAATCTGCATGAGCTGTCCTTTTTACTGTTTCCTTGCATAGCATTTTTCCATGAGCCATATGTGTCCTTGCACATAGAAGCATGCTTATGATCATCATTTACGTATGTTCTGATTGGCATTATCTAGATCATGCTTGTTCTTAGGTATTTTGCATGTTTTCATACATGAACCCATCAACTTGTTTTGGTTTCGAATGCATGATTTACATGATGATCCTTGATCCTATGCATCCACATCATATTTTCAGTACTTAATAATGGCATGAACCTATCTGCATTAGCATGAATCATCCTATATCTCTACTGGGGCGGACTCTGGATCAGATTGCAGTCTGATCCAGACTCCCTGGGGCGCACCACTCAGGCGCTCCTGTCCCGCGCACAATTTTGGGCCACTCAGCAGGCACGCCAGACTGGCCAGAGAACAAAACACTCGCATTGCATCTTTATTTGCATGATTTCATCATAGGGTTTTGAGCTTGTTTCTTTTATGACTGATTCTCTGATGTACCATGATATCACCTACATGATTTTTAGCTTTGATCGGATTGTTTTCCAACTATTTTCTCTATTTTGTTATTCAGTTCTAGGCTGAGTCTGGTAGGTCGATTGCACCTTACTCCTTTGTGAGAACCATGTGCATTGCCCCATGATCTAGTGGCCTGTCTGGATCCTATGTCCTTCATCTAGTTCGAATAGGTGAGACCTTGTGTGAGGCTACTAGCCCTTGAGCTCAAGGTCATTGCATTTGCATTTCTTGCACTTTTGATGCATGTTTCTCCCAAGTTTTACAGAATGATTCTGCTACATATTTTTCCAGTATACATCCTTTGTTGTTTTGGTTTAGTATGGCTTTCTGTTTTTCCCTTAGCATATTTAACTGGCCTACGTAGACGCACATAGGTGGTGCACCAGACTGGAGCACCAGTCTGGCACACCAAACAGGCGCAGTGGCCTGTTTTCAGTAGCACACGACATGTTTTTCATATGTTTTTGGCATGTTTTCTTGACCCGATTTGCTTCATGGTTTTCTCTTTGGTTTTCTTCCTCGATGCATTAGGAAGGCACACCGTTGTTTTCAACATGTTTTCCATGCATTTTAGGTTGCATTTAGGCATATAGAAAGCAAGGATGAAAACTCACTCAAGATATTAGATCTTTGAAATTATATGCAATATTATAGCATCGACACTTGACCTGGCATACAAGCGATATTTCTGAGCATTAGGACACACCCCTACGCATCATGCACCTATACTTAGACACTACACGCATTTGCATGGCATGGCATACCGCCCTCGAGCGTACAACGAAGGCTACAAAGCTGACATTTCATTAGCAAAAGAGAAATCAATAGAAGACCGATTTATCGAGCGTACGAGGGTGCCTAACACCTTCCTCGTACGTAACGGGGATCCTTACCCGCATTTTTGGTTTGCGCAACCCCTTTTTTATTTGCTCTGCATGATTTTTCATGTGTTATATGGTTTTCCTTGTCTTCCATTTTAATAGACTAGGTGGCGACTCCTGCATTTTTGCATTATTTTATTTTTGCCGTGGCTTTGCCGACTTTGGCACACATATTATTTGTGGCCACCCTCGACGGCATGGTTACAGGAACTGGTGACTCCGCTGGGGATAACCAGATCCCAGCTTTGTTTTTGGTTTCTCTTTTGCTTCGACTTTTCTTGCTTTCTTTGTTTTTCCATGCCATGCTTTGTTATTCTTTAAGTGTGTCTTTTTGCATGCATTGCATTTTGCTATGTTTTCACACATTTGCCATGCCATCATTTTCGCACCTATTATCGAACATGTTCTCATTTATTTATCCATGTCTACTTGCGTGTTTATTTCCCTTCCTGTTATGCCATGCCTAGGAGATTAGAGACATGCTTGTTTACCCTCTTGGTTAATGAAAACATAACAACTAAAATCAAATCATAAGGCAAACTAGGGACAAATTACAAATCTTCCCCCATGGTTTAATAAGCTTGCAAGTAAAAAACTTAAAGCATACTTTGCATACATCATATAAGGCATGCATCCTCTCCTCTCTAGGCTTACCTATAGGATCTGCGAAGGACATGTTCCAGTGGTTCATCCTAATGGCTTTGGCGTAGGATGGAAAATCGGGCTTGTTCCCCCTTAACTGGGGTCGTGTCGGTGTTAGTAAAGCAGCACAACCTACTACTTTGGCAAAGGTCAAGGCTCCGAAAGCACCAC
>JAMKQA010037178.1:0-17035 GCA_024699735.1 Posidonia australis | reverse complement strand
GGCGGCCATTTCCCGCGCTGTGCGCGGGCCGGCCCGGCCCGGGCGGTTCCCACGGGCGGACTGGGCCTATCCGGCAGCAGCGGGCCCGGTCCGTTTTCCATGTCTAAGCATAGGGGCATGCAGGTGCTTGAGCTGACATGTAGTGAAAGACATTCAGATTAGGGAGTTTTGCTTGCATGCCCTTGGCAAATAGTTTATTTGCCAATATGTTTATATATAGAACCTATCTTCTTGTATGCCTTTACATAATCTAAAACTTGTTTACAATGTTTTTGTGGTTAACAACTAGCGGAATGGAGGATTTGGGATGTGTTGTATGATGACGTTGATACTTCCACGTACATAGACTATAGTTGTGATCGCCACTTGTTGATTTACGGTCTCAGCTGATAAGGTACCTTTAGGAGATGCAGATGTGGTTGTAATGTGAGTCCTCAGTTTATTAGATTAGCGTCAGGATGTCATCCAATGATGTCCTCATGTTACGTGACGTATTCCTTTCCTTCAAAACAGATAAGATAATCTAGATTAGCTCTATGAGTATAGTAAATAATCTCAAAAAGGCGATAAACAACATAAATAAATTTAAATAATACTAACTGAAGGGTAGTACCCCACATGCAAATATAATGGCCTATTTAAGAAAATGGTGTAATGTAAAAAAAAATAAAATAAAGATTTGAACAAATACTCCCTTCATCATTGTGCTATGTGACGTGAGATGATGAAATGGAAACCTGGACGAAACTCTGGAGGTACGTTTAGCTCAAGATGCGCATGAGCTCTTTAGGTCTAGGTTTTCTCACAGGAATTTTGGTAGAATGAAGGAGACTATTTTTAATATTTTAGTTCATCGCCTCATGCAGTGGTGATATGCACAGTAATTTTATTTTTCTCAGCATAGAAAATGAATAAAGAGGTTATAAAATATTCCATTGAAGCTAATCACCTATTAAAGAGGCAACAAGCTATAAAAATCAAATTCTTTAAAATTTAAAACCCAAACTAATTTTGTTACAAACTTAGCAACCGTCTAGGACTTAGTCTCCACTTTTAAATTTTTTCTCATAATAAAAAGATATTTTAAATTTAAACAAAGGCTTACTCATTAAGTAAACTAAATTTAAAATCAATATCTTCTATAATTACATAGAAGAATTTAATTAGTTTTATATATAGATATTTTTGACTTAGTCTAAATTCATAACTACTTGGATATTTTGAATTTATCTTCGTTTTTAAATATCATTTTGAATTAAATATAGTTATAACATTTAAAAATGTGATAACTAACTTAAAATCCTATTTTTAACCAAAATAACGATATATCAATTTAAAAATAATGTCATGCACTCTTCTAGAATTTTCCTCAATTAGTGGCTATTTTTAGAATTTTATATGATATATCATATATTTAGGTGCTAGCAAAATCATAGAAATATTAATAATTATGGAAAAATTTATTAAAACATTTCATAAAAATCCCATATATTATATTAAAGCTTAAAATGACAAAATATTCTGTAAAAGATCTTAAAAGTACAGAGAAAACAATAAATGAAGGTTGTTGCTTGTTGGAGTGACAACCAACTCAGTCGCTATGTTTAGTGGCAACTCACTCAGTCACTTATTAGGGTGGTGACTAACTTAGTCACCTTTTCAGTTAGCAACTAGGTCAGTCAGCTCTCCTATAGGCAACTAGGTAGTCTTGTGCAGTTTTACTCCTTAACTTCTACATTAGTCTAAAGAGATGTGCTAAAAGTTCGAAATAACTTCAGAAATTCTATAAATGATAAAAATATTTTATTTAATATTAAAATACTCAAATCTATCATTAACTTGAGTTCAATGAGAGTATTAGCTCTACCACAGTTAATAAACTTGCATAAAGTAATATTTAAACTACTCAAACCTACTACTAGTTTGAGTAGAATGACGGTATTAGTACTATCACAGTTAATAACCTCTCACTAGTTTGAGTGTGTTAGCTCTGCCATAGTTAATACACTTGAACCAAGAAATGTAAAAAATGTCCTTAAATAAATTATGGAAAATCTGAATAATGAATTAAATATCCTTAGTTATGTGATTTAGGATGCCTTAAGGTTTCTAATCCGTAATTAACTCGTGGAAATGTGAAAATAGGACATTTATAGATGCCTCTCCATGGTGTTGATTTTAGAACAAGATTGGCTCTAAGGTAAAAATGATATCCGTTTGAGTATTTCCTAAAGGAGAGAGCTTGCTCATAAACAGTCTGCCATAAGGGGTAAAAAAAAAATAGAAAACACGTTTTAATTTCGAAAATTTATCACACAGCCAAAAGGTGAGACCTATTTGGTTTTGAGAATTAATCGCATAGCCAAGGGGTAGAGAGGTGAACAGATTCAATATTCGGAACGTTGTCACAAAGCCGAATGAGTCAATTAAAGAGCCGTCATATTAAAGACTTAGGTATGAAGGGATGAAGCCAGTTTCGAAGCTATATATCACAGCCAGTTTGGAGATCATGTCAACCATGTAGAGATAACTTCAATGGGGCAAAAACTAAGGTGATCGTGGGGAAATTACCCTATTACCGATCGAAAGATAAAAAGGTGTAGCATCCTATTTGAGAGCTTACTCGGATTGAAATAATAAAAGGTAGGTAAATTTTAAACTAGTTTGAGAGGATCACATATTCTAAGGGTCTCTAACACCTTTGAAGAACATTGTTTCGTTCGTGCCCTTGCTTCCATTGACATGAGAAATAATGCGTGAATGCATGATTCAAGCAAACGATATTAATGCAGGGTCAACACTTATTGCAATGAATAATCCATATGATATGTTACGCCAATAAGGTATGGTTGGTCCCAGATCATATAGACATATGCTAATGAATGCAATTTATTATGGTTAAGTGTTTTCCGTCCTTGAGTGTGACCAATGCCCTCGAGAAATGACTATCATCCCACAACTTGACTTGACAAGTAAAAGAGTTCTATGAATAAAGAATCAAGTAAGGGAGTGAGCCTTTCCTTTGCCAAGTCGATGTTCACCTTTTAGTCAAAGAGGATGTGCCGGCCTACACCATATGAGCTCTAAAGGTGTGAGCTCATTCTTTAATCTTATTCTAATTTGAGGCCAAAACTTTCACCTTTTGTAGTAGGGCCCTAGGATTTGTCAAATTCACTAACATATGGTTAGATTTCTACCTACACACTTACTAACACATGTCAGTAATCCCAGATGAATCTTCATCAACTTTAGATGAATTGACTAAGTTACTTTTGCCTAGAAAATATGTCATAGCATTCATTTTCGAACAACAGTTATTTAATCAATATTATTTGTTTTAATTTGTTTGGGAGTTAGGTAGAAGAAATTAGTCTTGATCTCAACTAAAAGATAGAAAATCAGAGTCCAGTAAACGTCAATTGTGAGTCATTCATGGATGCTCTACAGATCACTGAAGAAGTAGTGTTCTTTCGTTTGAGAAAACGCACCCAAGTCATGAGACACGTTTAAGTAGGACGTTGATTCTATAGTCAGGTGAGTCGATTGTTGCATCATCGGCCAGATTGGTCTTAGTTTTCCTACTTATTAAGTTTTCACTTGTATGTAGGATGGGCAACATCACTTTGGTTTTAGATTTTCTAATTTTTTGGTTTTTTTTATCATTTTATTTGATGAGTGTGGTCATAACCCTTCCTTTTATAGATTTGGTATTATTATCTTGGATTATCCATGGTGAAAGAACCTTCCCTTTTGTCATGCTTTGCTTGCAATGTTGGCTTTAGTTTAGGTCCCATTTGCCAGTATTTGGTCCTAATACGCTTTAAATTTTTCTAGGGTTTTCTGTTTTATACTTGATCTTCTTTTCTTCTTCTTTTTTACTTTCTATTTTTCTTTCTTTTGGTATTCTCCTCTCTTGTTGTTTCTTTATCAATGCCTACCCTTCACTACCTTCTAGGTCTACACTATGACAACACATTTATTCGTCCATATTCTCACTCCCATTTTGAGTACCTGTCCATCATAACCTTTTAGATTTATGCTATGATGGTGTACTTGAATTGTGTGCTCTCCTATCTTTTATATGCGATTTCTAGGTTGGGTTTGTTTTGGTGTGTTCATCCATCACTATCTTCTCGGATTTATGCTCAAATGCCACACTATACAAGGCAAGTCAAGTTTTATGATTTGCGTAGACTCTGAGCTTGCCTTTCTCTTACCTCCCGTGTGGTGTACATGTGATAATAGGACAAAGTTGAGGTTACCTTAGTTGCTCAACTTTTTTTTTATTTAGGAGACAATTCTCTTTCGTTAGTGTAGACATCCCAATTTTGAAGTCACTTAGCAGCAAGCTCCTCCAGATGATGCTTTGGTTGTGACCACCAAAACCCTAGCCTACACAAGCCCAATCAGGCCCACACTAGCCTACTCTGACCCAATTAAACTTGAAGCCAAACAAATCAAATAAAATCCACTTAAAATCGAATTAATAAAATAGAAACCCTAATTCAAGTAAAAATGAAATAAAAACCCTAATTAAGTGAAATCCATTTAAAACCCACTTGAAATCAAATAAGAACTCTAATTAAGTAAAATCCAATTAAGTCCACTTAAAATCCAAGAAAAGCCCTAATTAATTAAATAAAAACCCTAATTAAGTAAAATCCAATTAAATTCACTTAAAATCCAATAAAAACCCTGATTAATCAAATAAAAACCTTAATTAAGTAAAATCCACACAAAACCCACTTAAAATCCAATAAAAACCCTAATTAATCAAATAAGAACCCTAATTAAGTAAAATTCAATTAAATCCACTTAAAATCCAATAAAAACCCTAATTAAGTAAAATCCAATTAAAATCCTAAATCGATCCAAAAAACTTTAATTACAACACAAAAACCCTAAATTAAAAACATAAAACCTAATTAAAACTCAAAAATCCTAAATTAAAACCATAAACCCTAATTAAACCCAAATTCCAAATTGAAATCCAAAACCCTAAATCTAAAATGATTAAAATCATAAAAATAAAATAAAAACCCTAAACTAATCGAAACCCTAATTAAACCTTAATCACAAATTTAATTAAAATCATAAAACATAAATAAAAAGCCTAAATTAAACTTCATTACCCTAATTTAAAAACTTAAAGTCAAAACCCTAAAAATCCCAAAATAAAAACCCTAAACTAACCAAAACCCTAATTAAACCCTAAATTACAAAATTAAGAAATTAAATTAAATCCATAAAGTCCAATTAAAAACCTAAAATTAAAACCCTAAAAACCCTAAAAATTTCAAAATAAAAACCAAAAGTAAAACCAAATAAAAATCCAAAACCCTAAGCCCATTAAGCCTAATACTGTGTAATTCAAAAATGCAATTTTAAACCTTATAAAAATCAAAATAAATTCCGACAACCCTAATTTTCTGACGAGAACTCCGACGAGCAATCCCAAGGAATTCGGAGCAGATCTCAGCCTCCGTGATCTTTGGCTAGCCTCCTTTAGCTCACGCCCGATCCAACGGCGTTCATCTACTGAAGGGAGGAGGATCCACGGCGGAGAAAAGCCTCGCCAGAGTATAAAGACCCCTCTGCCGTGGACGGGAAAAAAGAAAGAACCTTCAAACCTTCTTCCCAACTGCTTCCAACCCCCCTTTGAGCGTGCTTGAGTCCACCCAAGAATCCCCAGTATTCCCCACGTATCCAGAGCATCCTTCACCTTCCTTTTCCATAACCTGGAGTCTCCAACCATCACCACCGGAGAATCCAGAGCTTTGCTATCGAGCCGCTAGGAGAAACACTCTGCTCAAGTACCTCCCTCTCCCTTCAATTTCCATTCTAGATAGGCCCCCTTAGAATCCCTTGGACGCTCAGGACCAATCACAGTGGAGCGGCGCCTCCTACCAGTCGCTGCATCACCTCTGGTGGTGGGTTCACCACCACTGGCGAGCCTCAGGTCGCTTGGCCACAGGTGAGACCCCCGCGAGCCTCCCTTGCTTCCTCCTCTCTCCTTCCTCCGGTCTCCTGCTGCTCCAGAGGAGCCCCCAGACCTCCGCGTCGCTCGCTGCCGTTGCCGCTGTCTTCAACGTCGCCGTTGAAGCCACTGAGCGGGCAAACCACCGTGGTCACGCCTCCATTGAACCAAGGCCTCTGGAGGTCTCCCCTTGGACTACCAAGCGCCCCCACAGTCGTCGCTCGAGCGCCCCGCCAATTGAAGAAGATATGCACGTAATTGATTGATCCAAGCTCGAGGAGCTTGTTTCAAGCTATAAAGAGACCTGTGTAATCTGCAGACATGGTTTGGAAGATTAGGATCTATAAATCCGAGTGGCTAGCTACTTCATATAAATCTCTTCTGTCAATTTTCCATGAAGAAACACATTATTGATGTCCAATTGCTTGATAACCCAATTGATGGAATAAGTGAGATTGAGAATGAGGCAAATAGTCATTGACTTCACAACTGGACTAAATGTTCCTTCATAATCGACACCATGCTGCTAACTGAATCCTTGTGCTACTAGTCGTGCTTCATAGCATTCACTGGTTCCATCTGAGCATTCCTTGATGTAGAATATCCACTTACAGCTAACAATATTTTGATTGACTGGAGGAGAGACGAGACTCCATGTTCCATTTCTCAATAAAGCATTGTATTCCTCCACCATCGTTGCTCGCCATTCTAATTGCTTGATTGCCTCAGAAATAGAAGTCAAAGTGGATGAAGATAACCAATGTTAAGAGCATTGGATAATGGGGAGATTTCTCAAAGGATGAAAGGATTGAAGAAGAGTTTTCATCAATAGGAAGGGCATGATCTGGAGAAGAGGAAGATGAATAGGAATGAACGACTAGCAAAGGAATTAGGTGGAGTGGAAGAGAGTTGCACTCAAAGAGAAATCATTTTTGCTAAATGAAACATCTCTACATATGTAGAATTGAGAACTTAAAGGATGATAGCCATAATACCCCTTATGCTCAGATGATTATCCTAGAAAAATACAAGGAAGAGAACGAATGTTGAATTTATTGGGAAAGCATGTACACCCAAATACCTTAAGTACAGAGTAGTCAAGAGTAATGCCAAATTGGGTTTCAAGTGGGCTCCTGTGGCCCAATAACCTTAAAGGTGTTCTGTTGATAAGAAAAGTGGAAGTGAGAATGGCCTCTACCCAAAAAGATTAGGGCAAATTTGAATGAGCTAGATGAGTGAGACCAATGCCAACAATATGTTTATGCTTTTGTTCAGAAGTTTAATTTTGTTCATGAGTATGTGGGCATGAGAATAGTTGGGTAATGCCATGTTTCTGTAAATAGTTTCTGAAAGCAACATATTCACCACTATTGTCACTTTGAAAAGTAATTATTTTATGACCCAGTCATTTCTCAATGTTAACATGAAACTTCATTAAGGAGGATAAAGCATCTGATTTTGCTTTTAAGAGAAATATCCAAGTATATTTGGAATAAGCATCAATAAAATGAAAGTAATATTTGTATCCATTCATAGATAATATAGGTGAGGGACCTCAAATATGACTAAAAATAAGTTAAAGAGGTTTTGCGAAAGTAGTATTAATTGAAACAAAAGGAAGTTTATGAGTTTTTCCTAATTTGTAGGCATTACAAAAAGAAAGAGTAGAGGATGAGAAACGACGATGATAATTCTTGACAATGGATTTAGTAACCCTGGGATTGGGGTGACCCAATCTAGCATGCCAGAGCCCAATTGAGGCCCAAACCACCACGGAGACTTGAGGAATGGTAGAGACTTACTCATGTCACTGTCCTTAACACACAAAATTTTGACCAGCAAACATGAAAATAGCATGATTGTCAAGACAAAGTCATTGGATGCAGAGGTGATTTTTCTGAATTGAAGGGACCAAGAGAATGCCACGAAGATAGAGATTACCATGTTCACCAGGAATAGTAGAGGAACGGAGATGGGTGTTGGGAGACTTGTACCATTGCCCACAAGTAAGAGAATCATTACTAGTATAAGGTGCGCTCACAACTAGTTGATTCATGTCATTTATAACATGATAAGTGGCTCTAGAAATAGGGTACTAGGACCCATCACCATTGTTGCCATCAATGGAAACACAGTGCACCGATAGTTGTGGGTAGGTGGGAGCAAATGTCTAAGTGTCGAGGCATCAGAAGCAATTTAAGGTAAAGTGGTCAGCATGATTACAGATCTAACAATTTATCAGTGAGCTAGGGAAGCTCCGATGAGATTGATTTGTATTTTAGCCTTCATGTTAAATTCATCATCCTCTACCAGAGTTGTATGAATGGCCAGGATGACTAGTGGAATGACCACTCTAAGACGTGGCTTTGGTAGCAAGATTTGTAGCTGGAACCGATTCAAGTTGATGCGCTTGGCGAGACATTCAAATTTCATAGTTGAATAAGAAACCCTGCTAGTCAAACATTCAAATTTCGTGGTTAAGGATACTACTAGATTTTCATATTCAGGTCCAAGTCCCTCCAAAATAAATAGATAGAGTTCTTGATCTGTAATATAGGATCCAACAACTAATAGGGCATCTACAAGAGAAATGGCATGAGATATGTAGTTTGCCATGGATTTGGTACCCTTTTTCAAGGTTTGAAGTTCAAAGTGAAACCGAAGAAGATGAGCTTGGGATTGAGATGCAAAGATCCGTTCGAGACCAAGCCAAATGTTATGAGTGGTGGTACAGTGAGCAACTCATTGAAGAATAGTTTCAGAGATCAATGCCAATAGCCAATCCAACAGGAGTTCTAGGGAATAGATGTGGCATTGGGGGAAGTATCTACAACTGAATCCATTTGAGATGCAACAGTGGGCTTGAGGAAGGTTTTGTCGACATAGCCCATCAAATTGTACCCACGAAGGACAGTCAAGAAAAAGGCATGCCATAGGATGTAGTTGTTCTGATCAAAGTTTTTGATCAAAACGAGTTGAAGGATATTGTTAGGGTTGGTGGTGTTGGGAACAATGGTGAAAAGAGGAGAGGTGGCGATGGTTGAGTTTTGGATGGTGGTCATCATGTTAGAAGAAGAGAACAAATGGGGATGCCTGAAAGAAAATGGAGAGATAAGAAGAAGAAGAAGAACAAAAAGGGAGAAGAAATATGAGTAGATCTACAAGTCCAAAAAACTCAGTGCTTTGATACCATGCTAAAACCAACGAAGAAAACAATAGAAAAAAGAGATAATCAAAAGAGATAATCAGATGATACATTCTATTGCCACTAAATATGAATATATGGTACATAAGGGAAAGATTCAGAATTCTTTTGAATAATTCCAAGATTGTTATACTATAAGACAGGAATAAATAAAATAAGATGATTTCAATCAAAGTTGTTTTTTTGTTGTACTCTAACATCGACATGTAGATCCTAGGTGTTTCTTTCGGAGTGGGGAAACATGTTTTTCCTGGTTGATTCAGCAGGGAGGGATACTCTTCCCCTCCTGAAATGGCATTCTGTGTAGTGGTGGAAGTGACGTACAGTAAAGGGTCCCCCATAAAAGAATTGAATCCGCTTGCCTACGGAGACTTTGCTCCTTTTGTTAGTACGAGCAGGTTGGAATGCTGATAGTGCTTTAGTATCACAATTAATTATCCATGCTTGGATCCGGTCTTAGTGCAACTCCAACCCGAGTCCTGCTTTTGGGAAGTTCTTTTTCAGTTGGCCAACTATCTTCCCATAATACCAGTGCCCTACAAATATTATAAACTTGGCGCAGAGAGAGTATTGATAGTCGTATCGATCTACACCCATCAAAGCCATCCTTCAGAGTGTCTAAAGGCAACATTCTTCATACAAATCTCCATAGATTGGTAAGGCTATTAACCGACGAAAATCCCATAGATTAGGGGAAAACTCCCCATCCCGGGTAATGGCTGTATTCCATTGCGGACACCAGCATTCAGCAAAAGCTCGTACGTATGTGTTCTTTGCACGGACGGTATTGGAAAAGGGAGGCATAAATGGCATCGTAAATACCCACTCACCTCAATAAATCCGCATAATTTTGTAGGCAATGACCGGCCCATTCCACTCGACCTATCCTGAATCCGTGAATTCCCCTTAAGCTGAGCATGTTGAACCATCCTAGCTTCTCCTTCAAACAGAACTTTTCAGCCAGGCAATTGGTGTGGAATTCACCTGCAATTCTTTGTCTTTATGAGGACGTAGAACCATGCAAGGAGATCCTTGTCCAAATGGTACAAAGCCTTCTTTAGTCCTTTGAACAGGCTTCACATAATGACTGTCCACCCTGATCCCCCTCGTCATGTCATTGGTAAGAGTCGACGGAAGGTCCTTTGGGTCCAGTGGTTTATATAGATTAATCGCTGGGTCGTGATAGGATGCAGTTCCCATCATGGAATCTTTATCCTTTTGAATTAAGCTCTTCGCATGTTTGATAAGATTTACATATGTCCAGAGTAATCTACTGTGATATATCCATAGCAACATACTTATGCATGGCAATCCTCACAAGGCCAAAGCAATGATGTGTAGATCTCTTGAGCAGGTAAGAGCGTCGTAGCACAAGAATAAGATGAATGAAAGAATTAAGGGGGTGCCTCTCCTCTTCGATTGTATATATAGGCTACTAAAGTCCTAATCAATATCAAATTATTTGAAATTGCTAAATTTTTGGATCTTCAATTGTACTGACCCTTCAATCACTATCATCCTATTTTAATTAAAATTTTGATTATCTATCAATTATGCTAATTCTAAATCCAAACACATAATATAAAGTATAATTAATAAATATAAATCTAATATTACATATTTACTCAAAACTGATGATCTATGGTAACGTAACTTCTTCCTATGTATACTAACAAGAAAGACAGTTCCTAACCTACACCTGCGAAAACACAAAGCAAAGCACATATGAGTGACTAATCAAACGGTCACTCAATACACACTCATTTTAAACACACATCAAACAACTTGACAAACAATGTTGAAAAGTTAAGCATAACCACACTAAAGGCAACCAAACTTAGGCATTTCACCTAAATACTACAACACCACAACAATGTAATTCACTATTACCTTATAAATAACAATTCCTTTAAAATATGCTTTTTAAAAACTAATTTTCTCTTTCTTTCCAACCAAAACTATATATATACTTTCAAAACTCTTATGCACACTTGAAATGGCTACTCTTGCCAAGTCAAGTGCGAAGCCACATAAAACTACACAGTTAGATTTCACACACTCTCTGTACGGAATAGATAGTCAATGGTGTCTGAATGCTCACAATTGCAAACAGTACACCCACAACAACCACAAAACAAAAACCACAGACCCACAATTTAGAAACCATCATCCTTTTTAGACCAGAGCCTGATTTCTTGAATCAAGACTCAGTAGAATCATGACCACAATAAACACTGGTCACAAGTAGCCGCTGAAGCGCCACTGCACTACCACTAACAGGTCATAACCCATTCGTCTCGAAGTTTAACCTCTTAGAAGGACCCTTAATAATATGTCGTGTTACTTGACGTCAAGTAACTAACATTAGCCTACAAGCAGTCTACTGAAGTGCGACCTACAATTTCTACACTACTATGGACAAACTACTCTATAAGGAGCATGTCTGTTGCGATGTCTCGCCTTTTGTAGGATCCTCATAAAACTAATCCTTCTCGGAAAAGCTGCTCACTCTCCTCAGATAAGTTGTATTCTCTCAGAACAACACTACAAGGTCCGCCCTCTGAACGTCCTAGTCTCTGTGACTTGAACAACTAGAGGCTCCTTACCCATGGGCTCAACCAACACCTCAAGTCTCAGTATCAAACACGTTCATGGTATCACGCTCAACTACACAAAGGTTTCATACCTCCTGGGTCCACTACCACGATACTACTAGGTTCAGACGGTAACCCTCAAACCTCAACCTAGTCAATCGTGTTCGACCACCCAAAAAAGTCTCTCGCTCCCTAGTCTCAGCTACCCTCTAGCCTATCGACTCTAGAATCTCAGCCTTAGACGTCAAACCCAGCAACACAAAGGTTTTATAACCCTTGGGTCCATTATTGTGATTCTTCAGCATCTTAGTTTCTAGACTTTAGCCTCGGACTTGTGTTCAACTTATCCAAAAGTTCCATATCCATTGGATCCATGGCACAATTCTATGGCCTATTGGTCTCCACACATAGAAAACCAAGTAAAAAATACTTTCTTAAACCTTTGCAAAACTTATTCATTTCCTTTTTCAAATCTCTTTTGGAAAATTATTTCAAAAATCATATCAAAATCATCACAAAATACCATGCCAAATGCGGTATAGAAAACCACAACAAAAGTCACTAAAACTTTGAATCACATTTCAAATTCTTTGGAAAACGCTTTTCCAAAATATCCAATATTTTTCCAAAATCATTTGAAAACCATTTTGAAATCACATATCCCAAAACCATCTCAAAAACCTAGCTTGCCTAGACAATTCCTTTGTTAGGCCAAACCTCGTGACTAAATCGCGTTTAAAATCACACCTAGGGAGTGTCTGAGTTCTAGAGCGTCTCGCTCAATCCACAACGACAACCCAAGCAAAACACCCAAAACAGAAGTAAAGAGGCAAAAGCACCTTTTGGGTATAAAATTTACCCAGAAGATACGACACACAAGCCAAAACCATAGTCTCAAAGTTTCATTTAACTACAAGACCAAATGTCAACACAAATCATACCCAGAATTCTAAGTTTTGATGCCAAAGTGTAGGAAGCATTCTAGCCTAGGTTTTACAAAAGACGTAGCCAGCTCAACGTTAAACACCCAAATAGTGTTACTGAATATATAATTCGGTGCACCATACTAAAACTAAACCAATATCTAATTCTAAGGTTAAACATTAACCTTATTGTTCATCTAGACCATTAAGGTGAAAACCTAGTATTTTTAAGTCCTTAAATTTTTTATTTCAACTACAACATAAAGGGAAGTCTTACTAAATGTAACAACATGTCACATGTCACAAGTCGTTACCTCTCAACCTAAATTTTTTTTTTCATCAAATAATTACATTAACTCCACAACTAAAACCATCATTTAACAACATAAATAAAAGAACTATTAATTGAATTAAATAGAACTAAACGCTCACCAGAATCTCTGATGTATGGTTGGATGACTCTAGCTCTACGTACACTAGTAAACTCCTACTCCTATCTTGTACCTGCCACATGCACCAACAAAACACACGTAAGTGACCACTGAAAGGTCACCCAGCACACACCCCAAAAGGACATCCCTCTTAGATGCTGCAACACAACAACAGGGCAAAAACTGTGCCTAGCAAGAACACAACTCTGGCACCTCTCTTGAGTGCCGCAACACTACAATAAGGCAATAAACTTTTATCTCAAAATCACAAAACTTTAAAAACATGTCTTTGAAATCATTCTTTTTCTTTCCTTTCAAAACTATATCATGTCATTTCAAAACCGTTTTCTTCCATTTCTTTCAAAATCATATGCATGACTTTAAAACTTTTATGCATTACTTGAAATGGCCACACTAACCAAGTAAAGTCTACACTACACCATAATGGCACACCAATACAAAACCTCTGTTCAATCTATTTAGAATTCATATTTCAAAAGCCAGCACCATTTCCGATATCACTCATGGGTGAAAACAACACAAACCATAACACCACTCACAGGCGTAAACAATCCATCGCCACTCATGGGCGAAAACTACACAAATGGTAATGCGACTCCACAAAACTGTAATGCCACTCACGACAAAAATGACACAAAACCACATTGGGTGACACAAAATCCATATTTTAAATCTCAACGCCACTTAGGGCGAAAGCCACATTGCCACTCACAAGCAAAAGCCACACAAGGCCACATCGCCACTCACGGGTGAAAGCCACACAAGGCTACATCGCCACTCACGGGAAAGCCACAAAGTCTCAACAAAAGTTGGCCACAAGCAGTAGTTAGAGACAAGGTCCCCAAACCCATTACACTGCCATGAAACAGTTGCAATTGCCTGTCCTGGCTCATAGGCCTCACAAGTCGTGTTGTCCAACGCCAAGCAACTGACACTAGCCACAAGTAGTTCACCAAAGCGCGACCAACGGTGTCTGCACTGTCGCGGTGGACCACTCTATGTAGGAGTCTAACTGCCTCGGCCGCAACCTCATTGTCGTTAAGACATAAACATGAGGTGCGTCCTCACGATGCCTCTAATGCTACTGTACCACAACTCACAGTTACGAGGCTCACTCCTCAGATCCACAACTCAGCAACCACGACCTAGAACACATCCCTAACAACTCAGAGGTCTTACTATCCCATGTAGGTATGGTCTGTCGGCTATGCAGTTCCTACAAAAACCTCGGTACTTGGACTATACGGCGTATCATGGAGCTAAGTAGAAGTTTCATACCCCTTGAGTTCACTACCACGGTAGATTGGGTCCTGACAGTACCCTGGTCCTTCGACACCTGGAACCAGTAGAGTGTCACACCTTTAAGTCCAGCCAGCACCTCAACTCACAGACCTCAGCCTCAGCCTCGTGAACAACAATCCAAGTGTATCATACCTCCAGGATCCAATGAGCCCTTGCTTCGGTCTCTTGGTCTCACCACACACAGAAAACATCAAAAATCTTTTCCAAAACTCCTACCAAACTTATGCAATTCTGTTCAAACTCTTTGGAAACCAGTTCAAAAACATTATGAATCATTTCTCAAGACATCACTAGTTTAAATCACGCTTTCAAAGACTTTGGGAATAACTGTTACCCAAAACATTCTTGAACTCAGAAATCATTAGGAAACCGTCTTGAACTCACACACCAAAACTGTTTTAAAACAGAAACCATATTCGCATCAAAACTGAAGAAAAACACACCATCTAGGCTACAAACTAACCTAAGAGAAGCACACAAGGACTAAAACCAAAAACCTTGTAATTCCCTGAGATTCACAAGGCTAGACTCAACAAATCCTAGGGTAATTAACAATCCCTATAATTTATCTAAACCATCAGGGGTAAACCTAGTTGTAACACCCGTAAAATTTATTTTGTAATTATTTACATTTTAATGAATTTATTCATGGACGAGTGTTACTGTTCCGAGGCCCGTTGTATGGTTTTGTGCTTTTACGCTTGGGCCTCGTGGGCTAGCCTCTTTTTGCGTGTCCCTGTACGTGGTTGGCACGGTGCATTGTGGCATTGTGCTTGTGGGCCTAGGTGTGGGATTTGTCTGGGGCCCACGTTGTGGGCCAGTTGGTGGTGTGAGTTTGGTGTGCTTGAGCGGGAATGCAGGTAGGCAGGATGTGTAGTTGTGCACGCGTCTAGCTACTGCATTGCATGGCTTTATAAGCCCATGCGCGCCTAGTGCACGACCAGCTCACCCTTCCTCTTCCCCTGCTTCATCGCCTTTTCCCTCCCCGAGCACATCGCCTACCTTTCCTTTCCTCCCTTCATTTTCTCTCTCCCTCTCCCTCTCCCTCCACTCACCCATGCCCACTCTCCACCCTTCTCCCCCTTAACTCCTTCTCTCTCGTCCCTCCCCATCTCCTCCCCTACCTATCCCCTGTTCGATGTGCTCGCCTGTCGGCGGAGGCGTGCGGTGGCGTGTAGCGACTCGTGGTGCCGTGGGAAGCTCCAGATTTGCTTCCCCGAGGTCGAGGAAGCCCCGTGGACGTCGTGGTCGTCGGTGTTCGCTGGAGGATTCGCCCAAGTTTGTTTCAGGTATGCATCTCAAATCCCTGTAGTAGAGAGCATGAAAATGGTAAAAATTGATAGGGTTGCATGAAATCTAGGTAAATTTACATTCCTAGAATTTATTATGATTTTATGAGAATTTATGGTGGACTTGTGGGAATTTATGTTGGTGGTTGAGTTTTGGGTTTTCTCGACCCTTTTGCCTTTGCGATTTTATATTTTAATGCATGGTGAATGGATTTTGGTTTTGTTGGAGTAGATTTGGAGTAGACTCAAGGGTCTACATCATATGTTTTATGTTAGATTTTTGGTGTTTGTTTAGGGGGTCCGATCGGAGGTGCTAGTTGGGGCGATTTTGGAATGTAGGGTTTTGGGTCATTTTCTGGGATTCGCGGAATTCGGCATACCAAAGTGGAAACGACATACCATATCAGTGAATTTTTGTATACCGAATCTGTTCGGTATGCCGTTTTTTTGACAATTTTGGTCCCCTAGTCGATTCGACTTGTCGAATCCTTTTGGTCGACCGATTCAATGGATTCGGTATCCAATTTTCGACATGCCGAATCAAGGCCCAAATATGTTTATAAAATTTGATTTTGGAGGCTTTTCTGGATTGATTTGTTTTGTCCATGTAAGATAGGATTATGGGCCGTCAGTGGTGGTTCCTTGGAACATGTGATGCGCCATTTTGCCAAGACTTTGGAAGAGTTTTCAAAGAAATAAAATGGTTTTGGAAAGTGGATTTCAAAGAGATAGTTGGCCTATTTTGGAAAATGGTTTTCTTAGTTTTCTTTGTGCGGGTCGAGACAGTGTGGACTCGTGTCGTCGGGACCAAGGAATGTGATGACATTCCCGAGTGGTCGGGCACGACCCCCTAGTCGAGGTTGGGGCCCGAGATATCTGAGGCTGAGGGACGTCGGGTTCTGGTGGTATGAGACTCCTTGACTGTCATCTCGAGGCTAGGGTTGTGGTTTACGGGTTGAGGTGTCTTGTGGCATGACGGGGAGGTATGATTCTCCTACTGTCGCTATGAGCACTGTAACACCCTCGTGCTACACAACAGTACAAAAACTACTCAAAAGCAGCTAAAAGAGTCTAAATGACAGAATTAAATAAATAAAACTAAACACCCACACCTGTGTGCGGCAAAAGTGGCTCGGAAGGGATGCACCAGACTAGAATGCTGTAACCATGCCGGCGAGGAGATTCCGCAAATGAATGCGAAATCAGTCGGCAAAATCACGTCGAAAAAGCAAAATAAAACGGAGTCGCCACCTAATCTATTATGGAAGACAAGGAAAACCAAAACATGAAATA